>JARHVA010005002.1:1007500-1052500 GCA_037957365.1 Torreya grandis
GATATGTTTATGTGGCAAGTTTCTCTCCCATTGCAAGTCCTTGTGTCACCTTGTTGCTAGTAGGTATGTTATGTAGGTTATATGGTGTGCAAGAGTGTTGGTGATTATGTTTGAAGTGGAATATGACTATTAAGTGCCTTAGATTAGACCTTTCTATCGTAACCCTCATGTTCTAACCATCTAACACAACTTGCATGTGAAACATTATTGTATAAGAACTCTTAGAGATAGTAGTGTGGTTATTTGTCTGGTTCATTAATGTTATTTAAGGTAAATAGAGTGGATGATCATATTGCTACATCACCATATTTATACTAGGTTTATTTTATGCATCCCTTCTATCCCTTTTCACCCCAACAAGTAGTAGGTTTTATTTATTTGATCTAAATAGATGCACCAGGGGAGCTAGACCCATAGTCTAGAGGTTTAGCCAAGCTATAGGTCACCCACAGCCTTGGGTTAATCCCATGCTACCCCAAACTAGGATATACGCTTGAATAACCTAATCCTAGGTGCAATTTAGAGTGTCAATAATAGGTTAAGAGGGAATGAATGGAAATTCAAAAAATTTAAAATACAATAATAAGGCATAAAAAAGAGCAAGAGAAGATACAATAAAGGTAAGAAAAGGAGAAAAATAGAGATCTTAATAGAAGGGATAGAGAATTCAATAATGCTAGGAGAGAATTGGAGAGGTGAAGGTGTTTAATCATCAAATTTAACCATCTACTCAAACAAATCACATATTGAATGATATGATAAACATTTTATCGCCATTTGGTTAATGTGGTAGCCTTCCTATTTCTGTTATCATAGCAGCAATTCCCTCTAAGGACATATCTGTTGAAGGACCAAAAACAACTCCCCTATCTCTAAATGTATAAAATGAAGGGCACAACTCAATTTTTTCACCTTAGATGGTATAAATTTAGTTTTACTTTAAATAAATGTATTTAGTTACTTTTTTAATGTAAATAAGTGTATTAAGAAATGTAATGAAAGTAGAGATGTTTAGTTGGATTATGTACTATGATAAATTCTACTTTTTGTCTGCCATTAATTACACAAATGGATCATAAGCTTCATGAAATTTGAAATAATTTCACCTAAAAGAGAGTTGGACATTCTTCTTCTTCATTGTTGACTTCTAAATATGTCATTGTCACCCATAGATAACAAACATCAACAACACATTTAAACAATTGAATCAATAAAAAATTGAGCATTATAAAATTTATAAACCTTGAAAAATAAATGCTATATGAGCATTCCAAACTTTGGAAAGATATAATGTGTTAAGAAACACAATATAAAAATAACAAATGTAGCACAATATTCACAAACATAACAAGTGTCAAGAAACATAATGTTTGTAAATTTTTCTCAAATTGAGTAGTCCATCAAACTTTCACCCTTTAAAATAATTCAACTTTTGTCCAAAACAAGAATGTGTGGGTATAATAATTGACAATACAATGGAAAACCTATCAACAACATTGATAATAGAATTGAAAACATATGATGAACATGCCACAACAACATAACAATAACACATCAACAGTTACTACTATGTTAATGACTTATTTATTTAAGACCATAAGATAAACATTTACTAGTCTGTTAATGAAATTCTTATTTAAGACTGAAAGACATAAACATTTATTGATATGTTAATGAAATTATTGTTTGTGAGGGAACCACATAAATATTTACTGGTAGGTGAATGAAAATCTTCATGGCTTCCATCCACATATGAGCAAGTGTTCAGTCATGCAAACACACTTCTATTTCAACATGGAACTTCATTTTATATTAATTTCCCACATTAATTTAATGTTAACATATTTAAAAAATTTAGGGTTTCCATCCACACAACACAAAATGTTCAGTGATTTACCAACAATAATGATGATAAAGAATATTTTCAAATTAAAATTGTAAATGAATAACATAACAACATTAGTTGATAAGAACATATGAATAACACAATAATAAAAATCCATAAAAGGGTTTGGTTTGATATATATGAGTCAACATTTACTGCAATGGGAATGAAAGTATAAATTTTGATTTAAAAAAAAACTTGTACACCTATGTGAATGCAAAACCAACATGACTTCCATCTGCATACCTTTAAATGTTTAGTAAAGCAATAAATGTTTACAATTTGTTCAAGGTAGGTAAATGAAAACATTAATTTTGATAAAGAGATAATACAGTTTGGTTTAATACAAAAAATAATTACATTATTGCTATGTAAATGGAAATCTTGAATTTTATACAATGAAAATAATTGTTACTAGCATGTGCATGAAAACCTTTGGAACTTACATCCACACACCAGTGAATGTTGCATTTTCCAACCCATGACATGTAGGGAAATAAAAATGTGACATAGATATGAAGCACATAACAACATGAGTTAAAAAAACCTTTAGATCTTTCATTAAAATACCAACAAATTTGGAGTCAAATGTGAATGAAAACATGCTAATGATGTGAGTTTAGAAATGGGTAATGTTTCATCCTTCAAATAAGCATCTTCCTACATCATAATAATAATAATAATAATAATAATAATAATAATAATAATAATAATAATAATAATAATAATAATAATAATAATAATAATAATAATAATAGGCACATGAAAAGAAGAATAACAGAGTTATGGATTCATTTAAAGGTTACACACCTATGTGTAACATTACATCACTGTATTAACATACCAATAAATGTTTAGTCAGATGTGAAGGTACACTAAAAAAAATATGAACATAGAAGACACAATAACAATAATTTTCATCCCTCCATTCTGCCGATAGAAATTCCTCTATGAAACACTGGATGGTCAAGAACTTTTGGGTAGGTTTCATGTCTGTTTGAGGGGGGAGTTACGTAAAAAGGCAAGGAGAGAAATATTTTAATGTAACATCCAATCACTCTATTAACACACTAGTAAATTTTTAATCATATGTGAAACCACACCAAAACCAACATGAACAAAAAAAGCACACCAAAAAAATAGAAAACATAGAAGGAACGTATACAAAAAAGTAACATATAAGGCATAATAACCATAAAAACCATGAAAAAATATAAATAACCAGGAACATTTATTGGTGGCGCATAGGGCAAAATTAAATTGCCACATTAATGGAGAAAAACTCATCTAGCCATATGGAATATGGTGTTGGCTTCCACATTAATCAACCATGCGTCTTCCATCCCTAGTTCAAATTGATATAAATGTGTTGCAAATATAAATAACACAACACAATGAATAAAAAACATATGAACACCAGCTATGTCAATCTATTAACATATTAGTAAATGTTTACTTAGGTGTGAATTCACACAAAAAAACCATGAACAAAGAAGTCACGAAAAAAATCAAGGAATGTAGAAGGTATGCAACAAAAAGCATGAACATATAAGGCATAATAACAATAAAATCTATGCAAATACATTAAGAACACAAATATGGGTTCAGTTATATGCAACACACCTAGACATACACTTTCATCCCTCTATTATGTCGATTGAAATTCATGTGTATAAGACAACATGGTCAGGAACTTTCAGGTAGGTTACATTCATTTTAGGAGAGAAGGTACATGAAGAGGTAGGGAGAGATAGTAGTTGGTGGCACGAAGGGTGACATTAAATTGCCACATTAATGGAGAAACGCTTATCAAGCCATCTAGAAAAGGGTGTTGGCTTCCACATTCATAAGCCATGTGTCTTCTAACATGCCACATCATTTCATATTAATGACCCATAAATATTTTTATTTATGTCTTACGTGTTAAAATTATAAGCCAATGATAAAATAACGTGTTCATCTCAAAATTATTTTTAGCACTTTTATTCTAAACAATTAGTCTATTCAATCTAAATTATCTGTGGGACTAAAAATATACCTTAAAATTGATATATCATCAAATATTTTGTCATACGACTTCCCAAAACATAAATTTTCCTTATCGAATGACATTTTCAAACATAAAAAATATTAAACTATTTAAATCATAATTTTTAAAACATGAAATAATGTAATATGAAAAATGTGAAACCTCAAAATTAGGGTCCCAACTAGTAGTCCCATTCCCCTAGTCATTGCTTTCATCTTCCTTACTTTATCTTTATTTTTTGTTGATGTTCTATCTTGATACTTTAATTCATTGTACAACATCAAAATCATAATGACAATGATAGAATTTCAATAGATTCATGTCTCCTTAAAACATCCATTCTCATGAGTCCACGAGTATCTCCTTATGGCTGGGTTATAATAGTAAAATACAGTGAGAGGACCAACATACTGTAATCGAAAGACAAAATAGTACAAAAGATGGCTCCGTCAAGCAGGGGTTAAATTTGATAGCTATTTAGATTTTTTTTTATGCTTTTACCCATAAAATACAAAAAAATAAATTAATCATCCTTTCAAATGGAAAAAATTATACTAACTGTCACATTGATGTTCAAATTAAAAAAATAAACATTTCAAAATATTTGTAACTAGCCCTATTAGTAGTATTAGGTTATTAGGCTTTGAGACCAATAGAGGTGAGTCATGGTACTTGTTTTAGTCTTTGCATTTATTCGAAGACTATAGCCTATGAGTACACCTGATGAGGTGCCAGGTCAAAGTGGTACCATCTTGACAGTGTAATAAACTCTTAATTGAAGTAAGTAGCTAAACCAAGCCCTCTAAGCAAGGAGCCTTGGACATGGACAGTTTAAGTAGTGTGGCATTCAATGGAAATTATTCAATAAACTCGCTGCATAATTTTGATCTGATTTGATTTACATCATACAATGGTACAACTAACGCAATTGCCGTAGCCCCTGATTGATAGTTTTGTTCTTTAGGCTTTTCAAATGCTAATTTTGTTCTCTTTCAAATTTTTGAAAATCTTTTGTCACCGCTATTTTTGTCTGAGCAATTTTTATTTACTGATGTAATGATCCTGCTTGGTCTGTGTGTTTTGAGTTATTTTTCTTTTTTATTTTAGTTGGATCATTAGGGTTCAGTCAATCTTTCCTTGTTTTAAACATTTGCAAGATTTTAGATGATAATTTGCTTCTAATAATTTTATTTGCTTGATTCAGTTTTTATTTGTGTTTGAAGTAGGAAAACCATAGGTCAACAATTTTTTTATAGGTCCTACTCTTGGAATAATGTAAATGTGGGCCTCTTATGATTCTCATAGTCTTTGGAGCTTGTAACATTGGGTATGTATCACTTTCTAAAATCTTTTAAAGAGGATGGTAGTTTTTTACATATTACATTGGATGTATGTTGCTGTTGTGTTTTTGTCAAGAAGATAAATTTTCTTTTTGTCTTTTAAATCCAATGATCATGTAAATGGAATTATATTCATAATATGCAAACTGTGGAGCACAAATGATAGTTGAAGTGCCCTTCGTGTAATTGATGCATACTTTCAAATATAAGTGATCCTTGTTTTCCATACTGCCAAGTGCAAATATTGCAGCAGTAAATCTAATAAAACACTTTACATGTTAATCCTAGTGAAGGTACATGTTTTGAATTAGGGAAGTTGGGATATTTTTTTTAATTTTTTAAGTTAAAATTGGATACTTCACCCATATTTAAGGTACGTGTTTTGAGTCTTGGGCTCTTCAGGGGCCTTGTTTTTTTGCTTTGTTTTCTTTTTTATTTAATTTTTTGGTGTTTGAACTGTGTGCCTTTTTGGCAAATCTCTCAATGTTATCTATTAAATTTGTCGGACAAATAAATACATTAGACAGAGTAAAGATCGGTTGAGTCATGTGATATGAAAACTTTGTGTTGTTTCGATAAAATGCACGTATTTTTAAAAATTAATGTACATTATTTATATATATATATATATAAGTTATTTATTTTATGGTTTATAAAAGTAGATGAAAGTAATGTGAATTCTAAAAATGTTTAACATAATCAAAATTAAAGTAAAAATCCCTTTAAAATAGAAAGAAATAAAATGCTGAACATAATTAAAATTGTTACATTAAGTCTGTGTTGGCCTCTGCACGAAATCCGTGTTACATTCTAGGTTACCCCAATTAAATTCAAGCCTGCAAAAAAAATTATGGTAATTTGGTTATAAATACTAATGGATATTGTTTTATAAAAGGACTATTTAATATTCACATTGTGCTTTTCTTCTTATTATCTTGAAAAAAAATTAATAAAATTTTAAGTTATTTGAATAATATTTCTAATAAAATTATGAAAGTAAAAAATGTAAAATGAATATTACATATAAAATAACATAAATTTGAAAATTGTCACAAATTTTTTCTTGAGAGTAAGATTGACCGCGAAATTGAACGCCTAACGGCGAGCTAATATCAGAGATGATTTTTCTCTAGGAAGGAAAAAATATTAACGAAGACACAAATAACTACCTATACACAGTCTTCCACACTCTAACCGCTGCATTTTTATGTATCCTTTTCAAATCGAAGATAGAAAAGAATGCAGAACCCTATCAATCGTCAGGTTACGGAAGACTGGTTAAAAAGGAGAAAGGTGCTCTCTCTTCTCTTCTCATCGTTTCCTAAAATTAAAGATGAAGATATCCATTTAAAAAAAAATCATTAATCATGAATGCCATTATGATTTTTGAGTCATGCATTTTGATCTCACAGATGCACCTTCTACATTTCAAAATTTGATGAACACTATTTTAAAAGTTTTAAGAAAATTTATCTTTATATTTTTTATAGCATCTTCATATATAATAAGATACCATAAAAACCGCATGAATTTATAATTTCTGAACAATATTAAAATTAGTGACAGCAGAGGACATACGATGATTTAGTACTCCCGACGAACCTCGGCCTCAGGCGGAATAATTTGCGTTATTGAATTATTTAATAATTACGTTAAGTAGGAAATTTTATTTAATAATTAGTTGCAGCTGAAGAGAATACAAAACCCTATCAATCGTCAGGTTACGGAAGACTGTTAAAAATGGAGAAAGGTGCTCTCTCTTCTCTGCAACAAGTATAATAGGGTACGGAAGACTCTTGCAAAAGGCGAAAGGTGCTGTCTGAAGTTGGTCTCACCGTTTCCTCGCCAACGGGAATGCTCCACGAGTTTGCCAGCCCTCATCTACAATTTATTTTCAACGATTTAGTTAGTGTCAGTGGTTTTGCAGATTCATTGAAATCTTACACGAACCAAAAAGAAGAAAAATCATAAATGTGGGTACGAGTTTTTCGGAGTTGACAATACTAATTGAAGGCGTATATATATATATATATTAGTATTAATATAGGAGCGACAAGGATCAAATAAATTCACCGTGTTATCCACTGGTAAACCTTGACAATGTGACGTGGGGTACAGGGTTTTTGTTTTTGAGAAGAGAATCCATTTCCCATACGAAGAAAATGCAAGTTGCATTTGGGGAGAGCAGGTTGTATTTGGGAGAACGGAATATCGCCGTAGTCAAATCTGTACCTCATTCGCTGGCCTCCCTCCTATATATATATAGCTACAATCGGTCTGTTTTCCTCTACGGTATTTTATGGATGATCAATGTAGACTTTTACATTTGCATAATTTATTCCAAATTGTAAGACTTTTACTTTTACATGTTGGAGATCATAAATCATCATAATGTTGATAAACTTTTGAATATTTTTTCTTAATAAATAATTTTTGATATTATGTAAGATTGATTAGATAAGGTAATGATGATAATACAAACTTTAGATTGATAGAAACTATGTCATTCCAACATAAAAAGTTAACCAAACATAATATTAGACATTTTTAGAGGTGCCACATCATATCATACTTAATCATGTAACAAATTGATTGCATATTAAAAGCAAAACCATGGGCTAACATGTACAACTTTACCTCACTTAACAAAATCTGTTTGGGGTGTCAAAACTAAGTTCAACAACTTGACAATGCTCTATTTTAACAGGGAGATTTTTTTTTACTAGATGTTCCCTTCATTCGAGTCAACATTGTGAATGTAAAAGACACTTCATCTCCTTCAATTTTGAAGGCAAAGGTTATGGCATGGTGAAAATGAAGTGGGGACACACATTTATGATTCGCTTTCCCTTGTACTACATGTGTGTCTTAGTAATACAAGTTTGATTGGTAAAACAATAGACTTCTCACAATAAATTATAGAAATCTAATATATATGAAAACAAAATCTGAAATAAAAGAAATAAGCCCAACAAACTAAAGTAATGTTGCAAAGAGAGGAGATATAACTCTATTTTATACATTCAAACAGAAATTACATATTATTTTTATTTTTATTTTTTTCTAAATTAAAATTAAAATATAAAATTAAAGAATTTTTTTTATGAAATCTAAGTTAATATGCCAAACATTCTCCCAAATATTTAAGAACATTTATCGAGATTAAAAAACTTTGTAAAATTTTATGTTTATGGATTTTGACAATTATCTTTAGTTGTCAAATTTCTGGTAACTAAACGTCTCACCGTTTCATCCTGTTGTCAAAGTCCTAGGCCTTGAAGCATTGATTAGGGCCTTTCAAAGTTATGTTTGGTTGTAAAACTTTTGTCAAGCAGTTGTCTGACCCTTTCGTTATGTTGCCAACGTCCTAAGCTTATGAGCCATTAAATGGTTTTAAGTAGTTATTAGCACTAAAGGATTTACCCCATCAACATCACTACACGTTTCTGATATTTCTGCTAAAATTATATCTCAATCTTCTACTTAGATCATATTGCTCCATGATATTCATTTTAAAGGATTGGTCCTAATGAAAATTAACTGAATTTTTTCATAGAATCGAAGCCATGTTCACCTCACCTAGTTCTCTAGACCAGCCTGGAATTTGGCGTACAACCTGCCTGGCAAATATATTTTTTTTTATTACGGCTAATTGTTTAAATTAGCCGTCAATTTTTAGTAGCATTGAAACTTAAAATATGCAAAACGTTCTAGAAATTTATTAATATAGTTGAATGTGTTAGTCGTCAACAAACAATACGACCACAAATAGAGGGATGAAATATGGGATTAAATTTTTATCAAAGGCATGTGGGTAAAAGGAAAAGAATTGAAATATTTCTGAAGTTAAAATAACATCAAACAAAAATCAAATTCGTCATATTTCTGAAGGTAAAAGAAAAAGAATTGAAATATTTCCGAAGTTAAAGAATTGAGACAGAAAATTCGTCGATTTAAAAAAGTAAATCGACTTTGACTCTTTAATTATTTTTATTTTTATTTGAAAGAAAAATAACATGAAACAAAAATTGACTGTAGATTCGGATCAATCTCCACCTCCATCTCCTCGTAGGATGGAAAACACAGACAAACAATCTTTTACATTTTTAAAAAATAATATTTTTATATTAAATATTTTATATTTTTATAATTTATATAATAATATTTTATGTTTTTAGAAAAATTGTGTATACGATTTTGAATCTCACTATTTTGAATCAACATCCATAATCTATCATCAGAAAAAAAAAAATGGGAAAAAGCAAGATCCAACACTACTTTAATAAAACTTAAGACAATAATTGTTAGATTAAATTTCTAAAATTGAAAAATTTATCCATTACTAAAATAAAATTCCTTAATGCAAAACTTTTTTTTATGATTATAAATCAAATAAATGCATTTATAAAGATTGAGAATAAAAAAATAAATTAGATAGATAAAAAATAATAAACATTATGTGAATAAGTATAAGGAATATAATCGTAATTAAATATTATGAATAAAAAGATAAATTGTAGATTAATTTATTAAATATGAGCAAACATAGATGTTGTAAATTATGAAAAGATTAAATAATTAAATAAAATAATAATTCATAACTACCTCGAAAATCTACCATACTAATTCATATATACCAAAGCTTTTTGAACATGGTTAATCTCTGTCCTTTCATTTGTGTTTAAATTCTCAAGGTGTTTCAAGATTTGAATGGCTTCCCTAAGTTTACACTTTTATAAATGGTCCTCTACCATAATGACTCTAGTGTCTTCAATGTTGATAGTCTGTTTAGACTTGCAAAAGTGTTCATCAAACATTGATTTATCTTTTCTTTCCAGATAGATATCAATTGCATGTTCCCTAATTCTAGTCCAAACAAACCTTTCCATCTCTTCGATGTAAGGAGTATCACAGGAGCAATTATCAATGTAGAAATAAAGTTAAATTATAAATTAATTAATAAAATATGAGCAAACTTAATGTTGTAAATTATGAAAAGATTAATTAACTACCTAAAAGAATAATTAATACCTACCTCTAAAACCTACAAGAAAAATTCATTCTTATAAACCAAAGGTTTTCGAGCATGGCTAATTCTTATCCCTTCATCTTTGTTTAAATTATCAAGGCGTTTCAAGATTTCAATGGCCTCCCTATGTTTATGCTTTTGTAAATGGTTCTCTACCATAATGACTCTAACATCTTCAATATTGATAACATGTTTAGACTTGCAAGAGTGTTCATCCAGAGCTGATTTATGTTTTCTTTCCAGATGAATATTAGTTATATGTTCCTTAATTCTAGTCTAAATAAACCTCCCCATCTCCCTGATGTAAGGAATACCACAAGAGCAATCAATATTATAAAATATGCTTTGCAGATTAGGGTCCATAGGGTCATTGGCAAACCCTAACATTATATGTAACTTATTAACGGGAAGGAGAGTGGAGTTAATATTTTGGTTTTTGAGAATTTTTGCTAACTTGTTAGAAATGCCTTCAATGTAAGGCAAATAAGTTACTAAATATTCTGCTAAAGAATCATTGCAGTTAGTTCTATTAATATTCTCTTGAGCTTGTTTGATAGCTTTACTTGTTTAATTTATATGTAACCATTCAACCTAAAAACTCTTTTCAAATGCTCAATTTCTTGATCAATGTTATCATTATCATAAATTTTAAAATCCCTAATGGTCAAATTTTGAATAACCCTTGCGTTTTGGGCTGAATGATGATGGGAAGAAACATGAAGGTAAAGGTCCATATGCATGCATTTTATATTATAACTTTCTAGCTAGGGAATCATCTTCTATTTTTTCAATGAAGACATCTAGAAAAGGAAGTTTACCATCCATCTCAATTTATTTGTTGAATTTTATGCTAGGTAACACACTATTAAGGTGTGAGTGAAATTACTCCAAACTTCTTATGCCATGTTTCGAACATAAATTAGTGTCATCTAAATATTATTTACATCATTTAGGTTTAAGTGGAAATGAGTGAAGAGCGACATCTTCAAAATTTTCCAGGAAGGGGTTGGCTACTAGCAGGGACAAAGGAGAACCCATTGCCATCTCTTCACATTGTTCATAGATAAAAAATTTAAAGGTGAAAAAGGTTGAATTCAAACATAGCAAAACTATAGTAGTTGTTTTAATATTAGTAAGATTCAAGACCACTTTTACTGCTTATTTGATGGGTATTTTAGTAAAGAGTGACACCATATCAAAGCTAACTAAAAAATCATTATTATCCACCTTCGTGTCCTTGATAAATTCTAAAAAATCTCCTATGTAACAAATGAAATAGGAAGTTTTACCTACAATGTATTTTAATTTATTAGCCAAGAAAGTTGTAAGAAGATAGGTAGGAGATTTGGTTGTATCAATAATAGGCCTTAAAGAAATACCATCTTTAGAGGACATACATTAATCTACTGCAATTTGATTACATCAATATCTATGTGAAATATCTGATCTTCCTATCTAGTTTGATTATGCCTCTAACCTATACATTACTCCAAAACTAGCCAAGCATTCGAGTCAGCCCAAAACCTAAAAGTTTCATTAACATTTCTTCTATGCTTTCCTCATCCTTAGTACCATACTTAAGCTCCAAATCAACAAAGCTCTTGATGTGGATAACCTCAAAGTTAAAATTTGTAAACATATCCCAAAAGTCTTAGCATTCCATATCATAAACATGTTTGACTACATGGTGACCCATGATATTCCACCTTCTTAGACCTCCCATATCATCCATCCTATCTGAAAGAGTGGAGATAATATAATACTCATAACCACCGAACAATCATGTTTAGACAAATGTTGGATAAAAGTCAAAGAATAAGTAGGTTTCAAGAGGGACCACCATACTATTGATCAAATCTTCATTTTGATCATTATCATTGAGGAAGTCAGAGAAAGAAAACATGGAACATGTTAATTTTTTGTGGAATTTCATAAGGTAATTTATACATTTCCTCATCTCTTTCTAGTTCACATGCTTAAGGATTTAGGTCTTCCCCTTTGTGGTTTCATTTGTGATGACACTTTGTAAGGACATTGTGCAAGGTAAACATGAGGGATGGTGAAACAAAGGATGTTAGAAGTACCATAGTTGTTAAACAAGGTTACGCACTCTATCCTACATGATTTGGATTTTAAGTTAACGATATAAAGGAAATGACTAAAGATACATTGGTTGAAACAAATGGTTACATACTCTTTATCTAGTCTTTATTGTAATTCTCCTATTTTCATATAACATTATTTTAATGCCACTCTTAGTGAGAGGTCTCTAGAAACAACTTGATATCATACCCTCCTTTTTTTATACTCATGGGCTACAAGTTAATTTGGATAAAACCAAAGCCACAAATTTTATTAACTGTATAAATAAAGAAAGTAATGAGATTATTACTTATAGAGGTTAGAGGGTTGAGGTAATATCTTCCTAAATAAGGGATATGAAGATCTCAACACCGTTGAAAAGCATTATTTTTGGGTTTAGGATTAAAACATTCAGATGAAGATCCACCATTTTCACCCATTGGTCATGCCTACCCTCTTGTATGGCTATGAATTTTGGGGACCATACATTCTAGTTGAGGACCAAAAATGAATAGAGAGTGATTTTCACAATGCTATCCAAAAATATTTATGTTCAGATATCAATTCCTCATGCCATCATCCTCCTATAATTTTACATAATGTTGTTCATTAATTCAGTGATCTTTCACGTGGTGATATTGACTAACAAACTTAGACAATTAGGTATCTCCAAAATTAGTCTACCTATTTATTCATACCCTTATCTTAAATTATCTATGGAGGAAGAAAACCATATGGTTGACTTATGTTGGCATACGAGATCCTCCTAATTGCATTTCCTTGATGATCTTGATATTTATGAGTCTCCTCTTCATAACTTTCTAATGGATGTTCCTTATATCTCAGAGAGAGAGAGAGAGAGAGAGAGATGGCCTTCATATTGATATTTACAAAGCCTCCCTCTAGTCCACATGTTCTCTCCCTAAAGAGTTGCTCACCTCAGAACTTCAACACTACTCAAACTTATATCTTCACTTTAATGATGGGTTCATCCAACCCCTAAAGTATGTAAAACTTTAGTTATCTAGCACCCTAAGGTTCCCATTGCTCAACTTTGAATGTTATTCCATTAGCTTCACATTGAGATAGACCATTGTATCTCCCATGAGCTTTGTATTGAGACAACCCAATTGACTTGTTTGATAAGTTGAGGCTAGAAAAAATAATGAGTTTTTAATCAAAATCTACATTAGAAGAGTCAACATAAAAAAATAATTTTAAATTTTGCAAGACTGAAAAGATAGCACTTGTATCAAGCAATTGTGTTAATGTGGAACAACTTTGTTACAAATTTTATTCTGTGGTAGATATTATAAAAATCATACTTTCAATTCATTCAATCCTCAAATCTTTGATGATTTAATGTTCATTACTTTTATCTTCCTTCCTTTGTCATCATTTTTCATTGATTTTTTATCTTCATACTTTCCTTTTTGATATGCTTAAAGGCATTGCATGGAATCACTAAATTACATAGATTGCCAACATATCTATCCATATTTTGAAAATAAATATAAAGCAGATTTACAATACAGGATAAGCATGCATCTATATTAGTGATCTCCTTTAGCTAAGCAGTGACAAGTAAGAGTATCCACACCATTAAAATCACACAGGGCACAATCCTTGGCTTAAATGGTTGACTCTTTATATTAGATATTTGCAAGGATTTATACCTTAGTGGATGGATATAAACAATCATCACTCTCATTAATAAGACTATAACCCTTTGGATTCTTTGTTAAGGACTAATTTGTATCATCTTAGGTGTAAAACTTGAGGTGGACAATTTTTAAGAAGAAATGGTAAACTAAAACATTGATATTTCATGACAAGGGGATAGTGGAGATAGAATCAAAATACATTATGGAGTGTGCAATGTATAATGTATATACATATAATTCTTAACATCATCTATGTTGAAATTGTCAATCTTACTCAAATGGCACTCAAATACCCATTTTAAGACAAAACTCATAAAACGTGCTAAATGGTTCAAGCTTGTCATTTACAAGTACCGATTTAGGCTGATGTATCCCTAAATGGGGCAATGCATTTTATGTGATACCTAACTTTGACCAATTTATTTTTTAATCAAAATAACGATTTCACTTTTTTTTGCTCTCAGTCACTCTTTTTCTTATAATTTATTGGTACGCATTATGTACTTTTGTTATTTTGTGTTGGAAACATCCTAAATGGGAATATGGTTTCAATGTATCTAACATCACCTTCTAATTCTTTTTGAGTCAATTTACAACCTAGTAATATGAATTTCTGACCATTTTGATCAATTGATGGCCAATTTTCAAATAATTGCACAAATGTCTATTCATCATATTTAATGTTAATTAATTATAATCAAGAACTTAATTGGATTTTCCATGGAGGTTATTGAATATTTATTTTTCAAAATTGATTTCTATTAACTGCATCAACTAATGACATTATATTTGCAAAGGCATCCCTAGGCCATAAATGCATAAATTATCTGAATCATGGCCTCCCATGCCTCATTAATGCCTTCCATGCCTCATTAATGCCCCTTTTTCTCAAATTATTATGAGGGCATTTATTGATTTTAGCCTCTAAAATTGAATAGATTCTTTGCCAAATATCTTGATCTCAAGATGAATGGTCACAATTCATTCTGATCAATCTCAAAAATCTATAAATAGGAGGGCATAGAACATCATTTTTAAGCTAAAATATTGTAATTTTATAATGCTAAAATATCTTCACAACTCATTTGTGTTTTGATTATTGTATTATTCATATTGGATTACCTTCATTGATAGGCAAATTAGATAGTTTCAATATCATGAGCCTATATTTTATGGAGTGTTCTCGAGACATTAGAAGAGTTTTGCCACCATTGTTGATGAAGACAAGAATGCTTGATCAAGGGGAGAACATTTTTTGAGCCACTTTTTAGCAATGAAGTCACTTGGGAAGGTAATGGTTTACTTTATTTCATTTATATCTTATTGTTATTAGTAAAACCTTGCATAATAGATTTACTTAATTTAATTATCTCTCTATGCATTTTTTTTTGATTTCTTGGACTAATGCTTGACTAATAATTTCTTGTAATCCATTGTATATTTTAGCACACCCAGTGGGACCTAATGCATCTCACATACAAATAAGATCAATATACAAGTCTTAAATTAATATTTGAATGTTTGAAACTTATTAAATTTCATTTTATTACTTTGTTTGGTCATATTTCATCTTCACGGGTTTACATAGAGACCATTGATGGTCTTTTATAACCAGCAATGGTCATGAACTAACCTTCGATGGTCATATATAACTGTCGGTAGTTAGTGTTCAAGGAAACAAGCTAATAATCCATCTTTCAGAGCTTGGTTTGGGGTCATACAGACTTCATTTTTGATGTTTTTTTTTAAATGATGTATTTTCTCCTAAATTTTTAAAATATGCTATCAATTTACCTGTAAGTTGCATAGTTTTTTAATAAAATAAAATTGCTAACCAAGTCTAATCTAACGTATTTGATTCTTGAGGTTTTACCTTTAGGTTAACAGGTGTTTGCTTTTCAAAGTTACTTGCCTCAAACTTAAAAGAGCTTCAAAGCTAAAGGAGGTTATCTAACTTTTTATGCAGGACCTATTTGAAGAGTACCAATTCATATTTGCTTAGATATTTTTAACCTTTTTTTGGGATGTTTAAAAAGAATTAACAAATTTTCATTTGGTGCTTGACAAAAATTTTAGGCTATTTTTTAGAATAGTTTTTTTGGTTGTTTATTTCAAATTAAAAACTTAAGGCTAAAGGGCCAAAGAACATCACCAAACTTTTCTATTTAAGTACTTTAAAATTGAGCACATTTCAAAATTTGTCTTCAATAAATCATTACTTTGTTATAATTGATTGGTAAACAAAAAAATTATGTGTGTATGCTCTCCTACCCATCCCCTTTAGGGAACTTATGGAATCAAAAGTGCCATCTTTATTGTAAAGTACCTTAGTCAAAGGTTTAAAATAGAAGTTGGCAAGGCTCTCCCCAAGACCCATATGGCTTGGGTGATTCAAAAATAATCTTAAATATCTTTTACTTGTCATTTATTTTTGAATTTTACCTTGTGAGGGGAACTTCATTACCTCCAATAAGTTCTATAAGGAAGCCTTGACCTAGGAATTTATCTTCCAGCATTGTCTTCAACCCCTCCTCATGGGTGGGGTATATAAATTGGGATAGCCTCATTGGGATGATGGTTTGAGTGGTTAAACCATATACTATCATTGGGGCTAAGCTTGATAATTATGATCATGGTGGACATTGCACTACATTGAGTAAGTGACAGATGTAGTGGTTGTAAAAAGGGTGAGGCCTTTTTATAATAAGTCATATGATGCGAACCCAACTAACATGTTGCTTCTTGTGCATGTAAATGTGAAATTCTTGTTCATGGGATCCATCTAGAAATGGTCAAAAACTTTCCAATTTATTTAACCCTACTTTGCCACATTTTATCAATTTAGGGCTTAACATGATTAATTAGTTGATTTGTCTTTGTCTAGATTATATGGTTTTGTTTTGGGTCAAAAATTGCTTGTTAACAAAACATCATAACCTAACATATTTTCCCCAAATTTTTTAAACAAGGGAGGCGTTACATTATCCAATTGAAAATCAATCCTTTCCTTATTCACATTGTTATCAGAAACATTGTGTCATATCATCTAAGGGGCACAGTTATGCATCTAATTTTAATCTAGACCTTTGAAAAATAACTATTAAGTCTCTCATTGATAATTCACATTCAAAATTGAAACCTTATAAGTTCTAAGGGTTGATGTGTTAAATTCGGTTCATCATTTATACATTAAAACTTGTTTTAACTTGGGCTCAAATTTCTATTTTTTTAATTGAGGGTAATTTTATAGACTCAAAATCACACTTATCATCTTAGTAGACTTAAAACATCTTGTACATCGCTCACACTTTCAGTCCTATAACACATTTTATACTATCCCCCCTTCCTATCACTATATGGCGGCATTGTGCTACCTGTTTGGTTTTAATTTTATACTTAAGAATTCTTGCATGTTTTCACATCATGAGTTTCTTAGTTTGTATTGTCTTGTTCATAGTCCTAAGATCTTTCTTCTACTTTTCTAGTAATAAATCGTCAAATTTGAACTAGCTTTTACAGTATTGACATATCACAAAGGTCTATATTTTAGTGTGCAAGTCACACTCTAGATTTTTGAGTTATCATGCCCTCTTCCAATCTATATGATTTCAACTTTTCCAAAATTTGAGTAAATTTTTGAACCAAATATTATAATTGTGTGTGGTTCCAATCCACCCTCCTTTTTATAGTCTCTTTGGTACCTTAGTCATTTATTGAAAAAGAAGATCAAATCCATACCTTGTTTAAATGTTTGCATAACATTGATCCAAATCTAAGCAAATGTAGATAACAACATTTTTAAAAATGACACTAAGGTATACTTGCAATAGGGTTTCTTCTGGCCGTAGTTGTGAGGTTGAGCATTTTTATGGTGGACATGTGTATTCCATCTTGTTTGAGGATGTCACACTCTTTGGGCCTATCTATTGAAAAACAATAACATCCATGATAGTTGTCATACATCATCCTCATCCTTCCCCTTTGATTTGTGTACCACATGCAAAGGTTACCATTTATGGATGTCCTCCATCTCCTTCGATTTGTGTTCCATGCTCAAAGTTTACTATTTTGGGGTATCCTTCTCCTTTAGCTTGTGTGAGTGATCAATCTCTGTAACATGCAAAGGTTATCATTTTGAGCTATTCTCCTCTAGATTATGCAAGAAATTAGGATATACAGTGCAAAAACATTACCATTTTAGGATTTCCTCCTTCTCCTTTGATTTGTAATTTGCAACGTACGAAGGTTACCATTTTGGGATATTTTCTTCCAGCTTGTGAGAGTAAGCAGGATCCAAAACACACAAAGGTTATCATTTTAGGATGTCTTACTCCTTTAATTTATGCTCTACAATGTGTGAATGTTACCATTTTAAGACCTCCTCCTTTGGTTTGCACGAGCAATCAAACTATGAAGCATCTAGTCATTACCATTCTTGGCCCATCACTAGTTTTTGATGAAACTATTATTGAAGAACCTCCACTTGATGAACAAATTTTTTTTTATCCCTTATTCAATAGTCTAATTTTTGGAGAGTCTATTATTGAACCAAAAACCATTGTTCCTACTAAACCAAATGTTTCCCACTTTAGAACTTTCAAGCCAAAACAAGAACTATTACCTCTTCAAGAGCCATGAGGATCAAAATGTGTTCAAAGTTGATTTTTTGTAACCAATTATTAATTAAGATCACAATGTTATTATTGAAACTATCATTTATGATAATTCAATCTATAATGAATCATCAACTCATATGTTACATATTTTTAAAGAGCCTCATCTCCACGAGAAGCTATTCTTTTTAGAGTAGTCTCTTGATCATTTCCCACTCATTGAGGAGTTTCCTTTTAACAGACAAGATTATATCGAGTTATCCCTTGAGTGGTACCCTCTCTTTTAGGGGATTTACTTAGATAAACCAATCTATGTTGAACCCTTCCTAGATGAGTCACTTTTTATAGAGCCCATTATGCCATCACAAACCATTACTTATTCAATACCAAGCATTGAACAGAACATCATTATAGAAGCAACCATATCAGATGAAGAAACAACATTAGAGTCAGGTTCTATTTTTAAATCAATGTCAGATTTAGCATCAAAACTAGAATCAACATAAGTTACAACAATAGATCCAAAGTCCCTTGTATCAGAATCAGATTCAATAATAGATTACAGTATTGGTTGTTACAACATTGTTTATAATTATCTTGCAGATCAATTTTAATATAATTATGATCCTTCTAAAAAAAATTAAGATGATTACTTCAGCATCGACATGGTTTCTCTTAGTATATTCTATGAGGATTGTGTTGTCATTCATCATTTTATTATTCCCACCCAACATATCCATTATATTAAGATTCTACCTCCCATAAATGTCAATTGCGACTGACAGAATCACACTTTGTTGAATTATATCCATGGTGACATACCATTTGATGAATATTAGGGAGACTATGACTAAATTAATGTAGAAGAAGAACAATATCCTAGTAAAACATTTTCAATGGTGTTATGGGATGGGAAAATATCTTTTAATGAAACCTTTTTGAAGGCACTAGAAGATAATCAAAGTCAAATGTTAATATCTCTTCGTGAAAACTTCTCAAAATCACTAAGGGATAATCAAAATAAATTCATTGGTGAAAACCTGATCGAGGTGCCAACAATTGAGCACAAAAGTTCTTCACTACTTATTGAAGATGGTATTCATGAACAAATAAAAAAAACTTCCAATCTATAACACAATCAGATGGTATCTACTCTTAAGATAAAAAAATTAGAACAATCTAGTGGTCCTATCGAGATCATCTTCAGAGGTCTTTGGCCTTGTCACAACCAAAATTATGTCAAATCTGATATCATCAACATTACGTGTGACTAAAAGTCTTGATCTTTATTTGTTACCTATTTGCTATACATTCCATTATCATCCACCTATTCATTACCCACTTATATCATTTATCCTAACATTATTTACCATCATTAGCAATACTTTCCTTTATATAGGCTACAAGGATATGTTATCTTAGTTTTTGGAGGAAGCAAAATCGATTGCCAATGAATATCATGAACACATTATTGTGATTCAGATTGGCAGTAAGTTCTTGATAGATCAACTTTTTCGAAAGGGTGTTGGATAAAAACTTTATAACTGATCATTTTTATTATCTCACATATTGACTAGGACATGCATCTCCCTGTCAACAAGAGTAGTAAAACCATTTTTCACTTTTCCAATTACCATGCCTCATCTCCTGGGGGAAACCTTATAGACCCTTTCAAGGCATATTATATGATTGTGATATGTTTACTATGTTATTTGAACTACATTGACTTGAGGTCCTTTGGGACAATGTAGGTGGTACTCAATTTCTATTGAGGTCAGCTTGGTTACCCATTTTCTATGCTCTCTCCATTTTGTGAGCAATTATAAGCTTAAACACTCTCATCATTTTTTGAGAACACTAATCCAATCATCATTTGGGGGCAACTTTTTTGCCACTATAGCCAATTATCTTCTAATCATTTTCATTTTACCATTTCTTTACTATTAACCAAGGCTTTATTTTAGTCATCCTACTTGTCTCATTTTGATCTTGGTTTTTTTGGTTCATCTTGCACTTTCTATGGGGGGATTTCGATCCAATTTCAATAATTTTAGAATTATGTGTTAAATGGCAGTCTATGACAATAGTGTAACATTTGATCTGGCAAGCTTTCTTTCATCTACATCTTATTTGGTATCGTTGATTATAACCACTGATAATTAAATTAGTATTATGATGGTGTTTCCTAGTTATAACCGCCTATGGGAAAATTATGTATAATGTTTTTTTATCATACACTACCAAATCATCTGGTCATTACTATTATCATTTGTCTTGTCATTTGCCTTTATTTGCAAACTTATTGTGACCTAGTCAATTTTTCATCACCTTTTTTGTGGCAAAAATTACTATGACATGGGATTATGTAGGCCATGTTTGATTCATGTTGAGGTTAACTCACTCCATCTAATCATATGCTCTCACCATTTTTGTGAGCATTTTATGTTGGGGTGCTCTTGTCATTTCATGAGCTGGACCATTCTGTATCTCTTAATTCTCAATCGAGTTGAGATACTTGAAAAAATCCAAAAACATTTGTAAAACATTCAAAAACTCAAAAACATTTTATGTGTGTTTATTTAATTATTATTTTTTCTTTGGTCTTTTGCTTTCCTGTTTGGTCTTGTTCATTTATCTTTATTTTTCAAGTGCATCATAATAGTCCACATGGATTTTGATTATTCATAACTTGATCTCATGTTATCAAGTTGTTCTTTTTTTTATTTTAAACATTCTTGTTCCTACTTGAATCTTGATTGTTCATATCTTGATTTTAAGTTAGGTTCATTTATGTTTTTTTTTGTCTTTGCTTTTTTGTTTAAATGTAAATAGCTATAACTCTGTCTTTGATCATTGTTTTACCATTATCTTAGTTATAGGTATTCATATTTGAACCAATTCAGAGCAATTGGAATTTTATGTCATTTTAAGTTATTCATACTTATGCCTAATTCCTTTTATTATAGCAAGCACTTTCTGCTCAGATTTCAAAGTATTAACATCAACACCACTCTGATGTTAAGAACACTATGCATAATCTAGGCTCATGATATGAAAATAAGAATCTAGGTATCATGAATTTTAGCTCTTCGCATCTCTTTGCATACATCGTGAGTTTAATCAATTCTTGGTCAATTTTCATCATCTTTCATTCCATTCTCTTTCTTTTTTGAGATAACTACATCAACATGATGTCTTACTAGACTATGTAGGCAGTGCTCAATTTTTATTGAGGTCAACTTAGCTATATTTTGCTCTTCTTTTCATCTCTCTCATAACTTTGTGCATTTTTGTATGCCTGATTTTTTCTGGCTTCCTCAAGCCATTATACCATCACATCTATGTTTGCACCTGATCTCTCTAACCTATGTTTCAAGTTATATTTTTGAGATAATTGCTTGATACTTTGCCCATGTTGGGGCACTACATCAAATCCTACTTTAAAAATCAAATCTACCCTATAGAGGCAAACCATTATTTATTCTTTATCAATGATCAAAATTAGCCCTAATGGGGCAAAATTATTTCATCACAATAAAACATGTTGTATTGGGGCACTTCTTATTATCATCTTTATGGATACCACGTTCTCCCTTTCCCTCTAATTCCAAGCTCTCCACACTAATGCCCATGATAGCAATGTATTATTAGTGTGTAACTTATCTCAGGATTGATCAATGTCGTAAGCATGCAGCTTGCACTCTCAAATTAGGTCCATTCAAAGTTTGTCCCTTATATTTATGGATTGAATCCTTCCCATTCCCCCTATCTTTGGGGGCCATTATACCTCTAGTCATATTTTGATCATTAATGATAACCATGTGTGCAAGCATTAACTCATCTAGTTGTGATCTATTTCATAGGTTAATATCTCATTATCCTTCTTATTTTGAGAGTCTATCCTTCTCTTTCATCCTAGTATGTCCTCTCAAAAGGGCATCATCGACTATTTCTAATTTCTTCTTGACAACTCTTTTTTTTTTTAAATGTTGCTTCTTCTGAATGTCTCACTATGCCTTTTCAAATAGGGGCAAAATGTAGACATCTAATTCCTAACACCATTTGTGTTGAAATTATCAATCTTACTTGAATTGCACCAAAATACCCATTTTAGATCAAAATTCATAAAATATGTTAAATGGTTCAAGCTTATCATTTATAAGTGTCGATTTAGGCTAATGTATCCTTAAATAGGGCAATGCATTTAATGTGATACCAAACTTTGATCAATTTATTTTGAGTCAAAATGTTGATTTCATTTTTTTGTGCTTCAGGTCACTCTTTCTCTTCTAATTCATTAATACATGTCATGTGCCTTTGTTATTTTGTTTTGAAAACATCCTAAATGGGAATACGGTTCCACTGTATCTAACATCGTCTTCCAATTCTATCTAAGTCAAATTATGACATAGTAATATGACTTTTTGACTATTTCGATTAATTGAGGACTAATTTACAAATAATTGCACAAATGTCAATTAATTTTGTTTAAGGATAATTAATTCAAATCAAGAGCTTAAGTGGATTTTCTGTGGAGGTTATTAAATATTTCTTTTTAGAAATTGATTTCTATTAACTACATCACATAATGACATCATTTCTTGGAAAGGCATCCCTAGGCCATAAATGCATAAAATATATGAATCATGGCCTCTCGTGTCTCATTAATGTCTCCCATACCTCATTAATGCCCCTTCTTCCCAAATAATTATGAAGGTATTTATTGATTTTAGCCTCCAAAATTGAATGCATTCTTGGTCACACATCTTGATCTCAAGATGAAAGGTCACAATTCATTTTGATCAATCCCAAAAATCTATAAATAGGACATAGAATATCATTTTTAAGCTCAAGTATTGTAAAGCTATAATATTAAAATCTCTTCACAACTCATTTGTGTTTTGATTGTTGTATTATTCATATTTGGATTAGTTTCATTGATAGGCAAATTAAATAGTTTCAATATCATGAGCTTGGGTTTTATGGAGTGTTCTTGAGATATTGGAAGAGTTTTGCCACCATTGTTGATGAAGACAAGAATGCTTGATCAAGGGGAGAACATGTTTTTTAGAAGCTTTTGAGCAATGGAGTCACTTGAGAAGGTAATGGTTTACATTCTTTCATTTGTATTTTATTGTTATTAGCAAAACCCTGCATGAATAGATTGGCTTGATTTAATTCTCTCTCTATGTATTTTTCTTTGATTTCTTGGACTAATGCTTGACTAATCATTTTTTGTAATCCAATCTACATAATGATACTTATTTTAAAAATGCAATGACAACATAAAAATAGACAACCTAATCGAATAGTTTGAAGAAGTGATACTAAACAAAACGATAATGTTCTTAATCAAAATCTAATTTTACAAAACTAATAAAATAACCCTCGAATCAGACAATCATATTAATATGAAACAATTTTGTTACGGCGTCTAATCCTATAAAATACTTAGTCTGTTCAATTCATTCAAACCTCGAATCTAGAAAACCCAATCAATCGTCAGGGTACTTTCTCCAAGCGCAAAGCAGGACTCATTAAAGAGGCGAGCGTGCTCTCTGTTATCTGTTTGCCAGCCCTCATCATTTTCTCCACGAGTTTGCAAGTTGCATTTGGAATATCGCCGTAGTCAAATGTGTACCTCATTTGCAGGCCTCCCTCCTATATATAGCTACCACATCATTATCCCAAGTCACAATCGGTCTGCATTTGCACACCTGTTATCAACGAAGAAGCGACTTGTTCGGTTCGTTAGTGGTAGGGGCACAATGCTTTCGATATAACCTAGAATAATTGTATGAAATTAGATATCTGGATGACATCAGACATATATATAGAGAGAGAGATAGGGTTTATGTAAAGTTGTTTATATTATAAGTATGACATTAATTAAATTTATTTAAAAAATTATGATATTAATTTGAAGATGTTTATTTGGAATTTGTTATATATGATATTGGTTAATTATTTAATTATTTTTTACAATTTTTTTAATTAGTGATATATAATTTTAATTTAATTTTTTTCTATAAAATAAATTACAAATTACATATAAGGGTTGGGTGCCGCTATAGAAACTCGTGCCCTCCCTTTAAATAATTTAAGCAAAAAATAAATAAGTGATAAACTTTAGCATATGTTCACTAGATTACAATCAAATTTAAAATGTTCTTTAAAATAAATAAGTGGTAAACTCTAGCATATGTTCAATAAAATACAAGCAAATAGATGTCAAATTTAAAATTGCCATTAATTAATATTTAAAAGAATACAATAAAATTTAAAATTAACATTAATTAATGCTCAATAGAATACAATCAAATACATGTCAAACTTAAAATCATCATTAATTATTAACATGTCACAAATATTACAACCCAAAAAGGAAGATGTGATCATAGAAATCCAAGAAAGGAGGCTAGGTCAAGTGTTAGAACAAGTAACAAATCTCAATAAAAACATAATAACACTAACACTTACAAGCATAGATCTTAAGGGTGAGCTTAATGAACAAAACCAAATGAAAACCACAACTAAAATGCAAAAGACACAATCTCTTACCTTCTTTGAGAGCTTCAAATGCTTTGTTGAGTGGCTTCCTTGATTTGTGCTCAAAGAGTCTTTGGCAATTGGGTTTGTGTACCTCCTCTCCTTGGCACCATCGAATTGTGTTGGATTTTGTGTGGCTTGGCTCACTATTTTGGCATTATAACATTATTGACATGAATCTCATACAACAAAACCTGCATTATAACTCTATAATTTCTAAGCCTAGAATTCAATAAGCAATGAATTGTATTTATAGGCTTAGGAACTAACCCCACCCCAAGGTGAGTTAAGGTGGAGTTTAAACATGGAATGAGTTCAAACAAAACTTAATTGAGTCAAGACTAACTCTAATAGAGTTAATAGTTATCAAGTAATAATGATTTGTAATGAATAAGCATGAGTCTCAAAAATGAGATATTTTGAGATATTTTTAAAGAGCTTGACAACTCACAAAGGTCATGATGAAAGGCTAAGATATTTGTATTTTTGACTTTCCTTAATTTTAGTTATTTATTAATTTCACATGGATAATTAAATTAGACATTTAATTTGGTTTAACTTTTTAATTAATTTTAATTAGCCTTTTAGCTCTTTCAAGATTTGATTTTTGTTCATGTGCCTCACTTAATAGGTCCATAGGCCAAATTGACTGTTATAATGCCGCAAGCTGTTTAGAGATGAATCTGTGAGAGGTTATTGTTACATACAATAGGATACCCCAATTAGAGATACTTCAATATGATTTTAAGCTTTGACAAATGATGCACAAGTAAATTTGAGATGTTTAGTGATTCTTAAGATTAATTTATAATGGTTAGTAAGAATCAGTTTGAAGTTTGGTCAAAATCCAGTTGTGGTCAGTTTTAAGTGTATAAAAATTTGCCCTTATTTGGGAAGGCATTACAAGCTATAGACATAGTAATATCTTGTCAAAGTATGAAAAGGTCTCGCATACCTATGACTTCAATAGAAATGGATGAACCATAGGTGCCCCCTCAAGGGAGTGGTTGGCAAAGGGGTTGGTAATCGATCTTTCAAAAATAGGAAATGATTGGACTAAAAAGATGAAATGGGTGGAAAACATTGATTTGCCCATAGACGGTTGTAATTAGTGGCATATTGAGTTGCATCAATTTGGTAGACAAACAAGATGATTTGCTCATAGACGGTTATAACCATCGATAAGAAAAATAATGATATATCCATAGACAGTTATAATCATTGATAAGATAAAAATATGCCTCAGGTAGACAAATAGAGATAATGGTTTACCTAAAGATGGTTATAAACATTATCATAATAACATGATTTTTTCAAAGGTGGTTATAATCATTAACCTTCAAATAGATGGAAACATAATGATTTTCCCAAAGGAGATTAAAATTATTGGTAATGCAAGTGGGATGGTATACAATAAGTTGTCTAGAGGTGGTTATAAGCATTGTACCCTAATTATGAAAAGTAGAATATAGACGGTGATGGCAAATTATTATAGAGGAGAAACATGAACTTGGATAACCTATAAATAGGGAGATGTGCATCCAAAGAAGCAAGGGGAAATTCTTTCATTGTTTAATTACTCTGTGTAGGATATGATTTATATTAGATTGGGATTTATTTGGTGCCAAGGAGATATATCATTACTTCATTGCCATGTAGACTCCCTGAGTTGATTTTTGTTGTAATACGTGACAATAGGCATCATGATAGAACATCATGATAACTTAGCTAAAACATGCATAATAAATAACATGTGATCCAATACTCAATCAAAAAATATGCACCAATGATAAAAACCATGATGACAATGTGGATGTATGAATATGGATGGATTCAATAAGAACGTGCAAGGAATGATCTAATAAATGCACATAAACTTAATCAACACAAAACAAAAAACAAAACAAATAGGAAAATAAATAAATAAATAAAACACAAAAAAAAAGACAAAAAAGAAACAAATAACAAACAATGGTTAATCACAATGTTAGCACAAACAAAGACCACATAAGATGATGTCATTGCCCCTAGATAATAAGGGACAGTCAAAAAAATAAAATAAATGAGAGAATAGAAGAAATGGAAGGGGATTGTTGAGCTACCTCCAGATGCACTAGGCAAATGAATGCCACCTACATAGTTCCATGGATGTAATATCTAACAAAAAAATTAGGCCAAATAAAGTTTTTTTAGGAAATGGAATAGAGGAAAATTATTAGAGATAAAACATGATGGATGATAGATAAATATGAGAAGGGGAAAATAAAATGGTGAGAGCATGGGATGGAAGGCCAATAAGGATGGAGAAACTAAAATGACTAGTGGTTTTTTGTGACTTAGTGAGGATTCTCAAAATCCTTAAGTTAAAGAAGTGATCAATGTTTAAAATTTTTTAAATCATTTTCAAATATTTTAAATTTTTTTGAAGCAACTCAACTCAATCGATAATTATGAGATATGAAATGATCTAATCTCATAGAATGATGAGAGCAATCACACTTAAAATTTTTAAAAAATGGTAAGAGCATGGGAAAGGGTGACTGAGCTGACCTCAACATAAATTGAGTGCTACCTACATAGTCCCAGGATAGGACCTCAAGTCACATAGTTCAACATTTTAGTAGAGGAATTTGACTAGTGTAACAACCAATTCAAACAAAATAAGCAAATAAGGAAAATGACATAGTACAACATAAGCATGGCAAGGTGATACTTCAAAGCATGATATATAATATTACTCATAATTTGCCTATAGGAAGTTATAATTAGGAAACAATCACATAGGTGAATGATACTAATTTGTCTTTAGGCAATTATGACTAGAAACATGATAATGAGACACTAATTTTCCCAAAGGTGATTATAATCAAGTCTATGTGGCATATAATGAAATAAGAAATAAAGGATTCAACTATCAAACCACTGTCATACTACTCCAAAATATGACCTCTATCTAGAATACTAAAACAACTGCTAAGACTTTATATGAATCCTTGTTTCGAAAGTAGATATGAAACCAATGGAATATAACCATGTCAACAGGTTAGGGAGGGATGATAAAAATAACTTGATTGATAGGAAAGGTATGGTAGAATGGTATATGGTAGATAGGTATGGTACAAAGAAGAATGTAGACATTAGGGTATAACTAAAATGAACCTCATAGACAATACACCAAGTCAATCAAGCAGAGTAATGCTTGAGGTGTATAATGTTCATCATCTCATCAAGTTTATCCCTGTTTGGTATAGCGAGCCTGTATGCTCTAGTGACATAGTTTACAATGATGATGAAAGGGCCTATCCAGTTAGGTTTGAACTTGCCTTTATGTTTCTTTTTTATAGTTGTATTTTGTTGGTTTTCTTTAAGAACAAGATCATCAAGCTCAAATTCTTGATGTTTGACACACTGATTGTAGTGTTCATGGAGTTGGTTCTGATATGCTTGAATGATATTAACTATGGCCATGCATTTCTCATCAAGTAATTTTAACTCTTGTAGGTGAGCTACTCAATAGTCTTCATGATCTAATACATGCTACAAAGAAATGCATAGAAAATGTAACTCGACCTCAATGGGAAGAATGGCTTTAATGTTATAAACAAGTGAATATGAAGTGGATCTTATTAGAGTATGATGATTGGTATGATATGCCTAGAGGGTACATATTATTTGAAGGTGTCTATTATGGTCAACATCATTGACAATATTTATGAGAATGTTGACAATAGTTTTGTTAGATGCTTATGCCTGGCCATTACCTTATGGGTAATATGCCATGGCAAAATGTTTAGTAATCTTGTACTCATCACATAGTGATTTAACATCCTTATGTTTAAATGATCCACCATTATTAGATATAATGTCAAAGGGGATACCATATCAGCAAATGTGATCATTAAAGATGAATTTAGAATTTTTTTCAAGTCACATAAATGAGGGATATAACTTCAAGCCACTTAGTGAAGTATTTAGTGGCAGTAAGGATATATTTGTGGCCATTGGATGAGGTGGGATTTATCTTCCCAATGAGATCGAGGCTCCATGTAGCAAGAAATCATGGTGTAAGCAAGGGTTCCAGAGTCTTGGCTGGGGCATGAATCATATTGGCATGCTTTTGATATTTATCATACTTTTTCACATATGCAACTACATATGCATCCAACATTGGCCAATAGTACCCAATACATAAGATATTTTTGGATAGGATGGCCCCACTTGTGTGAGATCCATATGATCCTTTGTGAACTTCTCATAATGCTCATGTATATTCTATAGAAGGTAAATAATGAAGAATATTTTTATCAAAATTATGACGATATAAGGTTGGTTCCAGTAAGGTATAATGTGTGGCATGCTATATAAAGGCTTTGGATTATTTTTGGGATAGGTCTAGTCGCATTATTTGGTCATGAAGATAGGTTTAAAGGTCTGAATACCATATAGATTGGGGAACAAAAATATCGTAGATCCTGGTGATAGTTGAAGGTTCATGCGCTGATGTTAACAAATTTTCAACAAGAAACTGGTATTCTTTTATTTTATTAGTATAATGAATCAGATATTTAATGGTCGTCATGGTATCTATTATTATGTTACTGGCCCTTGTTATATGTTTCAATTATATATCAACAAGTTTTATTTTGAGAGTGTCAACCATGGCTTTGTATGGTACCAGCGTGTCATCCTTGGTCTAAAAATGGTTCATAACCTAATTGATGATTAACTAAGACTCACCATAAACCTTTAGATGTTGTATGATCTATTGTACTACCTATTAGATCCCTTCATTGAGTGCTTCATATTCAGCCATGTTGTTATTACAATAAAAATTAATTCAGAATGACTTAGGGATTAGATCCCCTTATGATGTAATAAATAAAAGGCCTGCCCTGGATCTATGTGTTATGAATGATCCATCAAAATATAGCTTTCATTATTTCTCCTCAAGATGTGTTTCAATGATAGTCATGATGGATTCATCTGAGAATTGTGATGTTAGTGGTTTTATATTTGCAAGGGATGCTTTAACAAGCTGATCTACAAGAACTTGCCCCTTGATGGATTTCTAGTTGACGTACTCTATCTGTAACTCACTAAGGATCATGATCCATTTGGCTATGTGGCATTGCAAAGCTATTTTGGATAGTAGATACTTGAGTGGATCTACATTAGAAATGACCATGGTCTTATTATTCAACATGTAATGCCATAGTTTTTTAGCTATAAAGACCATAGCTAGATAGACTTTTTCAACAAGCATATAATTATGTTCATATGTCAGTAGTTTATGGCTTAGATAATATATGAAATTCTCCTTTCCATTATCATCATGTTGAGCTAACAATACTGCAAGGATTTGTCTATAGCTAATAGTTATAGTAAGAACGACTTTCCTAGCATAGGAGGTAATAAAATTGGTGGATGTGCTAGATAGTCCTTCAATCATTGGACATCATTTTGCCATTTGGTATCCCAATGAAATGTGGCCCCTTTCTTTAATATATGTGTAAATGGGTGGAATTTCTCTGCCAAATGAGAGATGAAACATCTAATGTATTGTATCTTGCCTTGTAAACTATGGAGCTACTTTAAATTGGTGGGTAGTGGTATTTGAGATACGGCTTATACTTTGGCTAGATCGACTTCAATGCCTCTATGAGACACAATGAATCCAATCAATTTTCATAAATTAATTCCAAACAGACACTTCTTAGGATTGAAATTGATTTTGTATTCATATAGTCTTTCAAATATCCATTATAGTGCTACTAGATGATCAACCCTGGTCTTTGATTTACCTAGGATGTCGACATAGTTTTCAATAATGTCATGCATCATATCGTGAAATATGATGGTTATGGCTTTTTGGTATGTGGCCCCAGTGTTTTTGAGACCAAATGGGATAATGTGATAACAAAATGTTCCCTACAGTGTGGTGAATGTTATTTTATGTTGGTATTTTAGCACAATCTAGATCTAGTTGTACCTTGAAAATCCATCCTTCAATGAAAGCATTTCATAAACCAATATGGAGTCAACTATGATGTCAATGTTGGATAGAGGAAAGTAATCCTTTGGACATGCCTTATTTATGTCTCTTAAATTAGTACATATTTTGATTCTTTTTGACTTCTTGTTGACTAGTACAACATTCGATATCCATTCTGAGTAGTTGATCGATCAAATACATCCTACTTCGAAGATTTTTTTCAACTCTTTCTTCACTGATACAATAGTGTGAGGATGCATCTTACATAATTTATATTTATAGGTTTATCATTAAGATATACCATAAGGTACTGCATAACTAAGGTAGATTCCAAACTTGGCATGTCAGAGTAGGCCTGAGTAAATATATCATCAAAATCCCTCAACAAGGTGGTAAAGACTTCATGTTCCTCCTTAGTGAGGGGTGTACCTAATTTGATCCATTTTGGGTTCTTTGGAGTCCTGATGTTAACTTCTATCTAAACTTAGACCTATAGGCAAGTTCACCATGGGTGGTTTTTCAGAGCTATGTTTGAGGAAGGTTGAACACTCTTGTCCAATGGATCCTAAAATAGGTTTTCACCACTAGATTAGCCTTTTTATTTACTATTTCACTAGTCCAAAAGCATCTCAAAGAAGTTTTCACTTTGGGACCTCAATGTTCTATTTAATTGTTTATGTCTAAGGGTGTTCACCCATTCTCCAAAATAGGCTTCATGATCCAACTTGATTGAGAACCTTTGTTTGTGGTCTCCCAACAGAACATTGTCCCTAAAGCCTAGAAAATCATAGAAAGCCTCATCATTCTAAAACTCATCGACTGGAATTGTTGATTCTTGTTGGTCTCAGTCTATAAGTTGAGGATAATATAAATGAAGTGGATTATGGTGAATCACTGGTTGAAGGGTAAAAATGGCATTGGTATAAAACAAATTAGTATTGGTTAGGTCATTGAAAGGGTTATGATTAGACTCTACTTTGTTGTCAACATGCTCTTCATACTTAGTTATGAGCATCTCCAATTTACATTAGGAGCATGTTTTGGAAACATATCCTCCATGTACTTATATCAGTTCTAAATTTCTCCATATATAGTAGGGGCATGCTTTGTAATAATTCCCTCCACATTCACACAATTTGGCCAAAGCACATAATTATATGATTATGATACACATTTGTGGCATAATTCTATACATGGTAGCATTATTACACAGAATATAAACATGAGACAAATCTAAGGTGCATATGTTATTCAATATGTGCATAATATTACAAAATCCAAATCAAATTTAGATTTCAAAACTACTGCATGTATTGATACCCAATGGAATTTTATGAACTTTAATGAGCTAATCTACTACAATAATTGGTTCACCTTTTGGCATATTTGGGGTGATTAAATAACTCAATCTTTCCAAGTTATCATTTTTATTATGATCATACAAACTCATTAGGTTATGAGTATCATTGAGTTATACACTTGAGCTAATCTCAACTGTCAAGTGGCAACTCACTTTTTCTCCAAAGTTGGTGACATGTGCCTTTTAATCTCTCTCTTTCTCTCTCTATATATCCTTGGATATATGAAATTTAAATAATTATCTATATTTATACATATTTTAGTTTTAGAGCCTTATGATGATACATATTTTGTAGAATTAACTTGCTAATAGGCAAAATAGTTACATCGAGACATAAGTGTAATCCTAGACCTTAATCTTTTAATTTTAATATATTTTAATTAATTTTGACCTAGATTATATGCATTAATTATAAACTATAACATGCTCTTAGTTATAGGTCAGACACCAACAAATCATTAAAACCCAATTCTAACAAATCACTCAAATTCAACTCAATCAAGGATAAGGTGTGTACACACACCCAAGTATTATTTGTTTCCTTTAAACTATAAATTTCATTACTAGATTAAAGGGGGAAATGTAGATGGTATTCTATGATAATGTAGCACTTCACTCTTGCACAATTGGAAAACTCATGACCCTAGTTATTCCTCTTAGTTCTAAACATGCCTTACTTTTGTAATCCTCGTATGTACTTAATCTTATGTCCCTTCACCCATCTCTTAGTTTGATCAGCCTTATATTAATGACATATACATCCCATCTCACCCATAATGCTTAAAATTTACTTATCTTATACTTCTATAATTTTTCAGCCTATGCTTGATCTCCTTCTCCCTAGACACTTATATCTGGATCAAGACAATAGCATCGACATTCATATCCTGACCTGACATAAGTGTCTATTTCCTTAAAGTCATCAAATTTGAAGATAATGCATACTATAATGGTTATCCTAAGTGATTCAATATGAGTTAGCTCTTGATAGGATTGGTATAAATATAATATCAACCCTTATTCATTCACCACCTAAGAAACCCAACAAATGGACCAAAAGAGCACTCAAAAAGCACTAAAGTTACCAAACGCTTTCTTATTCTACCCTATTATGATATCAATCATAGAAATAGCCTAGTTATAAGTTTGAAGTCCTAAACTAAAATTCATAAGGTTATATTTACTAAGTAACAAGCTAGGTCACTATTATACTTGCTTTACACATTGCATGATTTACATGCAAGACACACGCAGGGTTAAACTAAATGAACTAATGCCCTATTTTGGAGTATTAACTATGTATACAATGCCCTTTGATAGTGGGGTCATTTTTTATTATCTCAACAATGTGTGCTCACTAACCCATTTTCCCCTAAAGTCACATTGAAGATAATAAGCTAGGGTTTTTCTATTTCACCAGGAGTGATAATCTATGACCCATATTTGAATTAACTAGAGTGAAGATGAAGACAAACCCAAAATCATCTATTTAGTTGCATCTTTTCTAAGTATATATTATGTACATGACACTAGCATTAAGATTAAAGGCTAGCATATGACACAAGTATCCGAGGTTGATGCACTAGATCCAAAATCTAATGATTAAATTAGAATTATCTTCCTTTCTACTTTCTAACTATCTATATCCAACACTATATTATCATAATAAATATCTAAGTAATTTTTTTATGTCATTCATATATCAATCATAGTTGTACTTTCCATTAATAGATTATTCTAGCATAATAAATTTAACATATGGTGCAGCTAAGTTTATCATATTAATTTGCCTACTATATATTTGATATTCACCTTTGTGCCCTATCATTTATATATCCTTAACCCTATCTACCCAAGTAGGATAACCTCTTTATTCAAAATAGGATTAAACATGATGTCATAAGAGGAACAAAAAATGGGTGACTAACATTTTGGGATGTGAGTCTGAATCATATATAAGAAAGGAATATACAATGTCATAGTAGATGTTTTATCCAAGGGGGAAAAATCCATGCACTTTCATGTACAATGTCCATTTCATAAGTAGATTGGGTGAATGAGGCCTGATCAAAATGTGACAATGAATGGGATACGCAAGTTTTATTTCAAAAAATCTAACAATATTATAGTATATTAGATAAATTGGAGTGGGAATGGAATGTATTATTTATAAATATAGGTTGTCCATGTACAATTTTTTTTTCTTAAGCATAAGATACTTAGAGAGTTTCTTGCATCTCCAATAGGGAGGAATTCAGGATTTTAAAAAACTTATCATAGAATCAAACAATATTTATTTTGGTAAGGACTCATAGTGGATATTCATACAAATAATAACTAATCTTAAGCCCATGAAGGATATGTCAAATATGATTAAAATCAATAAAGTATACATTTCAACAAGCTTGGAGAACCAAAAAGAGCTTAAAATTATGATTGAGTAAATTAATACCATATGGGATCAAGTTGCTAAGGTTATTTGCACTTCAAAACAACAACCAATTGTAGATGTAGTGATCAAACACAAATTTTATTAAGATATAAAAAGATCACTAAGACTCCCAATTTAAGGATTACATGCCAAAAAAAAAACATGACAACTAAGTTGAACCTATAAAGGAAGTTTTTCTCAACACCTTAAGGCATAATTAAATTATATCTAAGAGGATGTGGTGTATCCATGATGAATCTCTAATTTTTATCCATAAATACCTTCATGATGGGTTAAAAATGTTGTGATCTAACAAAACTCTTTTCACCCTTCTTGAAAACATTTACATGGACAAAGATCTAGCTAGGATTCACTGCAAGTATTTGTAAGATAATAGGGATAAATAGTTGAGTCAAGGAAGTAGGGAAAATTAGTTTTCATGTGAAGTGGTAGAATTTAGATTTGAAATTTCCCCTCCAAGCTGATCCAAACCATGGCATCCCTCATCTTGATCCTCATGAATCCATATTTTTAGTTCCAAGTTTGAGCTCTCAATAATCATGTGGAATTGTGGTGGCTCACTCTTATTATCACCAAGTTGTTTAGAGGACTCGATTAAAAATTCAAACCTAATTTTATTTATTGAAACACATTAGACAAATTAGAAGCCACTCCTTGTCTTCTTATAATACTCTTGGCTATCAGTGTATAGATTGAAACTCCATCTTAGATCAAGAGGTTAGGGTGGGATATCAAATCTTTACAAAGATTATATATCTCCCTTGATCCTTGTTGAATGATTAGATGTTCATGCTAGGTTTGTATGTGTATTATCTATCAAGGAAGCCCCCTTCCAATGAAATTTTCTTTGGTATGTTATTTCCTCTAGGCTCACCATCTTATGCTATTTAATATATTCACAAATCTCCCTTTACAAATTTACAAACTAAAATAATAAATTACATGGCTCTTGAAGATGTTATCATTATAGGAGACTTCAATTCATGAACTATTTTTAAGTAGTGTATAAGTCATAATCTCTATTAATATATATTGATGACTCAAGAAGATGAATATTAGGGCATGTTTTACTATTATATATAAAAATCATGCCTTAAGAAAAACTTGGTTAACTTGAGAGATTCCCATGATTTGGTCATCATCGATGTCACCACTTCTTTTTTACATTCTATTAGCCCACATGCTTCCCTTTCCTAGGCATATCTTCTATTGTGGATTATATTCCTATTAACAAGTCTCTTTTATTATAAATATAAGTCCTTTGAGTATCCTCCACACTTCGTCCCCTAATTGAACATGTTATTTTATCTTTCAAGGTCCCACTTGGTTGCTTTCATACTTATCCTTGTCATGACTGACCTTGTAAATCTACCTTCATCCATTTTTCATCACCTAATTAATTACCAATACTCTAACTTAAAATAAGGCTCCCCTCATTTTATGATACCCAAGATTTGATTGAGTGATCTATATACTTCACCCATGCCATTTTTTCTTTCATAATATAAACAATTCCCCCCATTCCATCCACTCTTCATTCACTCCTATAAATGCACATTGTCCTCATAATGCTTGATATAAATTTAAATGTAAATCATTTATTTAATAACCAAACATATTACGATGCATCAAAACTCCAATTCAATGCAAATGCAAAGGTTCTATAGTAATATTCTTAGAAGGAAAAAAATGGACTCTATCCTAAAAAATATCAAAATTATCTTCAATTTGCTTTGGTTTACTCCAAATTTTTTTTGAAGCGTCTTCATTTCTAAGAAATATATATGACCTTAACTTAAAACATGTCTATGGATATGTGTGACCAACCCGTGGTCTATATCCTATCTTATTACATTTATATATGATATCATTTTGTTACTAGGGGTAACCTATAGAGTAAACATAGATGAAAAAGGGTGCATATACGAGGTAGTGGTCAGTACTTTTTGATAATATTACAAATTATATTTTCATTTGGATGTCTATGGAGGTTTCCACCTTGAAGTGGCTAATTTCTATCTATTAAGTATTTTTCTTTATTATCAAAATTATTAGTGTGGATCTACTTAAACTATTCTTATTATTGAGATATATTATTTTTTATATGCTCATTTATATTTGTTGCTCTAAATGGGTATGATCTATCTATGTAATTTCAATACAAGTAATATCAGATCCCTTTCTAGAGCACTAAGCTAGTTCCCAAATTTATTTTATCTCCCTCTTATGTTATGAGCTATGTTCTTACAATTTTATTACTATATGTGCCAAATGGTTCTCATTTTTATGTGACTATATGGAGTGATAGGTTATGTCCCAATACACAATTCATTATATAGTATTGTATACTTATTTGTGCTTCTGTGTACTTTTGGCTATATTAGAAACCCTCTAGTAATTTTTGAAGCCTGGCCATAGGGTATTTGTAGCCATTTATTACTTGTGGTGCATTGGAAAGTGATTAGCCATGAAAATTTATTCATAACTTACCTTCTTAAAGTGATAGTGGGTTGAAGGTACACTTACCTTCATAGTTAGAGTTTTAAAACATTGACTACACATTATTTATAAATGTGGTCGGACTGAGTTTTAGCCCAAAAATCAAAAACACTTATTAACATCCCTTCCCATTTTTAATAGCAATCTTCTTTGCCAAATATATTGTAGTATTTTTTTTGTGTGTTTTAGGAATAGAAAAACACAATGCCAGATCTGAGTAATTTTTTTCATCACCACATTATTAATTTAATTTTTTTATAGAAAAAAATTGTTTGGAATATATTTGTTGCATCATTTTGCTAATTAGCAGTCACTAGATTCATATTAATGAGGTGAACAAAATGTTATAATCCTTTGTTACACATTGTTAGGCCACACAACCCTAAACCCTACACCCAAACCATTAATTCCAAACCATACAACTTCAAATTTGTGCATGGTGAGTCCAAACACTCAAGGTTGTATAAAAGGGCATGAATTTCAAGGAAAGACACCAAGAAAGGAATAAATGGAATCTAAATCCTCTAACCCAGTATTTTTTACCCCAAAAAAAATTTTGTAACATCACTTTAATTAAAATAGAGGTTACACTTAGAAGATGAAACAACATTTTAGGAGAAAATTTACAAGTAAAGAACAAATGGAGGATCCATCTCCCAAAAAAGAGAAAACACCACAAGAGAAAGACCAAAAAAAAGAAGTCATGGAGGTAGAGGAATGACCCATAAATCCAAATCACCAATTTTCAAACATAAGCCAATGGTATGAACCCAAAAATAGTAGAGCTAGAATGTTAATCATGTGAATCATTGAACTTTAGGCATGAAACAAGTATGTAATAAGATTTTGACCATCCACATAGGCCTCAACACCAATGGTGAAGTCGAGAGGTCGATCCAAAAAAGGATAAAAATGGAGAATAAAAAATTGGGGTTGATTCATGTTGGTATATGAGATCCTTCTCATTGATTTACCTCATTGATCTTGATATTGATAGTACTCCTCTACACAGCTTCCTAATAGATGTTCCTTATCTCTCCAAAAGAGAGAGAGAGAGAGAAAGATGTAAAAATGGCATACATATTTATATTTAATGAGCCTACCTCGAGTCTGCATGGTCTCAGACAAAAGATCTGCTCAACCTAAAAACTTAAACACTAGTCAAACTTATATATTCACTTTAGTGATGGGTTCACCAAACCCATAAATTATTCAAAAGTTTAGTTATCTAATAGTCTGAGGGTTCCCCTTGATCTGCTTAGAATGTTAAGTCATTAGCTTTATATTTAGATAGACCATAATATACCTAAGGATCATCATATTTATTATATTTGCACTTTGGAGTCTAATACTGAAGACCAATTTATTTTTATATGCTCTCATTATTATGAGATAAGCATAATATTCTTTTGCCTTTTCTAATATTCGCTTGCATCTTTCAAGATATTTATGGCTTATGAAGACCAAAGATGTTTAGCCCTCTTCTTTTAGGAGATGTTGGAACTTTGCCAATGACTTTTCAAACAAAAGTACCCAAGGGTGGCCTACACTAGTCTAATTACATCCAACTTCCAACCATCTAATATTATACATAGGAAGAGGCCCTTGGCCATATTCTAAAAATATATTTTAGACTAGCAAGATGTTGCAGATTCAATGATTTATAGGGTCTCACACCCATTACACACTTTTTCACATATTTGAATTTTAAAAGTGTTTTTGCCAAAAAAACGAGGTTCAACTCACTATATAAGACCCTTCTCTTCTTGATATCATTCACGATATTTTATTCTATTAGACTAATACTTTCATTTATATTCTCTTAAGTGTGCTACTACACGACCCTTATCTTTTTTACATTGTGTCTTTTACAATCCTATGAACAAATCATAAAAGTTGGTGGATATTAATGTATAAATTAAATTAAATTAAATATATTTTCCCCAAAATCATTCTTTATGGTCGAATCTTTGATGAGTTAATGCTCATTTGCTTTTATCTTCCATACTTTCTCGTCGTTTTTCGTTGAAACTGTCTTTCTTTGCTTTTATCATGATGCTAACGATGGATGTTTGGAATTTAAAACATCCATTCTGAGAAGTCCACGAGTCCCTCACCGGGGCTACACGGTATCATCTTTTATTGTTGGTAAAAGTAATATACAGTGACCAAAGGACAAATTGGTACAAACAGGTGGCGTCTCCGGGTTAATAAATTGCAGAAACTGATCAGCGATTGTTTTTTACCCCAAAAATCGAAGCGGGAAAGTGAAATTCGTGACAGCAGAGGACATACGGTGTTGTAGTACTCCCTGGTAACCTCGTCCTGAATTTGCGTCATTGAATTATTTGACAATTACGTTAAGGAAGTACGAAATTAGATTGATAAGTGCCAACCGACTATATTTTTGAAGAAAAAATCTAAGCGGGAAAGTAAAATTAGTGACAGCAGAGGACATACCGTGTTTTAGTATTCCCTACTAACCTCGTCCTCAACTTAATAATATATAATAACTACCGTGTGATTTGGGGGAGAGGCTTTTGATTCTGCATCTATCCTTTTCAAATAGGAGATAGAAAAGAATGGGGAGAGGAAAGGTGCAGCTGAAGAGGATACAAAACCCTATCAATCGTCAGGTTACTTTCTCCAAGCGCAAAGCAGGACTCATTAAAAAGGCGAGTGAGCTCTCTGTTCTCTGCGACGCTGAAGTTGCTCTCATCATTTTCTCGCCAACGGGAAAGCTCCACGAGTTTGCCAGCCCCAGGTAAGCAATCTTTCATTCCCTCATGAATGCTACCGAGAAATCTCTACCATTTATTTTCAACGAACGATTAAGTGTTAGTGTTTTGCCAGATATGAAAAATACAAATATAGAAGCAGATGCAGCATAATGTGGGTACACGAAATCTTACACGAACCAAAAAGAAAGAAAAATCATAATCTGGGTACGAGTTTTTCAGCATTACAGGAGTAGACATTCCTTCCTCTCACATCCCTAATTTAGAGCCTCAGTATTAATCGGAGCGACGAGCATCAATTAAAATCACCGTGTTAGTCGTTTGCCGAACCTTGACACTGTTACGTGCTGTACAGAGTATTTTTTTCGAGATCAGAATCCATTTCCCATACGAAGAAAAGCTCTATTTTGGCTCGTGGAGTATAAGCTTAAACTGCACACCTCTTATCTCCATAAAGGCTCCAGTTTGGCACCTAGAGTATGAGCTTAAACTGCTTTTAGTTCACTAACTACAATGTTGCTCAGATTCTACTTTGTACTCTGAGTTAGTATTAGGTTATCCATCAAACTCCGTACCCATTCAGCAGGGATATTTCATAGGGCATATTTTGTTATCTTATTTATTAATAAAGTAATATCACACATTCTTAGGATCGACAACCCAAACTGTCGGGCCTTGTAGATCTGATTAGTCTGTTTTTTCCGTGTTTTGAAGATAAATAAAAAATTAAAAAAATCTAGTTCGAGAAAGCGAGTTGTTCTTTTTATTACAAGTAGGGCACAATGTTTTTAATATAAACTTTGTAAAACTTATGGTACAAAATTTTGATCAGAAACGTAGGATGAGTGTGTGAATGATGATATCTGGATAAAAACAGACTTAAATTAAGAGTGTTTAAATATATAGGAATTACAATGTTTGAAACCATTGTAAGATGGTGTTATGTGTCGTTCAATAATAATCTGCAAGCTCATGTGAGGATGAAAGAGATGGGGAAAATGTATGCCTAAATGCAAGCTCTGCATGCTATATATGAAGATAAATAAGGATATGATGCCTTTAATGGCGAAGCAATGTGGGCTTCAAAGTATTAAATAAAAAAAACAAAAACACACACAATAGCAATATGTCCCAATAGACGTGTGGTAAAGATCATGGTAATGTAGGCACTAAACATAGTAATGACAATTATCAATATGCATAATATGGATCATGAAACCAAGTATAATAATGTGCATGACATGGATCATGAAACCAAATATAATAATCTGCATGATATGGATCATGGCACCAAACATATGATATGACATAAGTTTATCAAATTTTCTCACATAGATATGTAACTACATAGGGAATCATCACATAAGGACATATAATTCATAGAAAATGATGACATGACATAACATGATGGTTAGAGGATCCATGAAGGACAAGGACTAAACACAACATCGACAAAAAAATGTTAAAGTATGTATAAACATACATATGTAAGTAATTGAAAAACTATAGAGATGCACAAAATGCAACAATATAAAAGTCAACATGTAATTAACATAATAGATATCCATGTAACACACAAGATGTAGGCACTAGTAAAAGATATAATGATCAGTGTAATTAAATCTATATGTTAAATGGAAATTAAAAAAATGTATCACCATAAAATCCTTTTCATAGAGATTCCCCCAAGTGTAAGGTATATCATCAATATGATAATGCCTTGAAGGTTTGGGCATGAAAGTAACCACATAGTATCTAAAATTTCATTATCATATGAAATTTGTATGTCTTACATCTCACCCATTCAAATATTACCATGAGATGCATGTGTGTAAAGATGCATATGTAAAAACTATAGCATAGGCAAATAAAGTATGGTATGTATCCATTGACAAAACATTATTTTATTTTTATGAAATTTTTTATGGTTATGCATTTTAAATTTTTGTAAAACAATAAGTAGTTAGATCAAAAAATAAGGCCCAAGGGGACACACAATAAAAATTAATAAGAAGCTCAATCAAGAGAAGATTGCAAATTGGTAGGCCTAGGTGTTCAATAAGAAGGAATAAAAAGATAAAGATTCATAATAAACCTACAACTTCCCTACAAACATAATGCATGCTTGGAGAGAATGTCACAATATATATGTTTTCATCATCATCAAGTCTATACAGGTGATTGGAATGGGATGGACAATTAATGGGAAAGGTGAGTGCAACATAGTAAAAAACATAAACTAAGGGGATAGAATAATTTCATTGCAACTAGGAGGAATAAATATAAATGTCAGATTTAGAAGAAGATAAGGTATGAAAAAAGAATTTGAGGGATGAAGACACATGAAAGGTACAATATATTAAAAAAATAAGTTATGTACAATAAGGAAATATAGTATAATAATGATGTATTTATGCATCTATAATGTGATAGCCTAGAGGAGGGGAGTCAAATGTGTCGCTAAAAGTATCATAAATATAGTTGAGACTAGTCTAGTATCCTAAATCATCATTTAAAAGAGATATATGTGGATAGTGGGCTCAATGAGCCATTACAAACTCTTGAAAAATAAATCTATGAGTTGGGGCATATCAGTACGAAACTTAAATATGTGTATGTGCTTCGATATGATTGATTGGAAAAGGTTGTAAATAAATCTTGTGACGTGGGTGATTAGGCATTATATGTCTTGAATATGTAAATGTAAGTGTTGTAACTCTAAGAGCTATGACTCAGGATGTCAAAGTCATAAATGAAAGGATTGTAAGAACCATAACAGAAGGTGTTGAAATAATAGTAGATGTCACCTAAGGTTGAATGATTTTATTTTTAGGCACTTCAAGTAACATTTCATGTTGTCTCTTATCTAGTATAGATAACTCGAAAGTTATGTCATGAATAGTTTGTACTTTATCATTAGGAAAAAACTTGATACTTTAATATAGTGTGGATTGTATCTGTTTCATTTGATTCAACTATGGTCATCCAAGTAATAGATTATAAACACCACCATCCAACACTATATATAACCCCACCAACATGGATTTTTGGACCAATTATAACTAATAATATAATACCACGTAGTGGATGTGCATGTGATATAGTCATAACTCCATAGTATCATAGTTGTAACATATAAATACCATTGTGTGTAACCTCAAATATATATAAATGGCATTGTAATTAGATTTTGGCTTGAAATACTGTTAGCTATAATGCCTTGTGTGATTGAAGGATGTGAATCCACAACACCATGTATGTATAAAAGACCATTGTTTGAATCATTGTGTGGAATCTCAAGGTCATATAATGTGATAGATGGTGTTTACTTATGAGAAGAAGTAACCATACTAATAGTGCTATCATTCTCTTATTCTCTGATAGTAACCATACTGATGTGACATATTTGTTCAATGTATAATTATGACCATCAACTTGAATAGTTTATCTATCAACGAGATCTTTAATCTTATGTCATAGTTTGAACATTGATTATTAGAATGGTCTTAATCTATATGGGATTAAAAGTATTGGTTGGTTTCTAATACTTTAGTTATATGTTAATAATTATCTAATTTGTATGGCTTAGCTAATGTGTTTGGATTGAAATCAAGTAGGCATTTAAGTACCTTGTGAAGAGGTTCATGTAGTTTTTTGAATTATCACATGTTTCTAGAAGGTGGAAGGTCTATTATGTCAAGAGTTCATGAAATTGTGTTAATTATTTTAGCCTTATACTTAACTTGAAAGGTAGATGCATCATGAGTCTAATATTTGAATGTTGATTTTCATTTCTATTAAGAGTTAGTGAATGTAGAGGTGGTAGATATATACTTGAGCATATTGGCCTCTAAATGTCTAATCTCAACACTACAAAGCACATGGAAATTTTCATCAAAATACTTATTAATGGTAAAAAAACTTTATCTGTAAGTGGTAGAAGTAAAATATTTGAAAATACTTTGAAGCTCATTATGAAGGATTTATTGTGATTTTTTTGCAAGCATAATCTTAAATTTATGCACATAGTCACTAGTATTCTCATTAGGTGATTTTTTGAGTTAGTAAATTTCATAAATCATGGCCTTCTCACTAGTGTTTATAGAAAAATGAGATAGAAATATATGAGATAAGTCATTATTTTGATATATAGAGCCCACAAGTAGGGTATATAAAAAATCTAATGCACAATCAATGAATCTTGTATAAAAAAATTTATCATAAGTAAATCATAGAAAACAAATACAAAACATGATACAAAGTAGGATCTAATATGAAGTGAAGGGTTAATCTTTCCAGCATAGAAATTGAATTTAGGCACTAAAAACATATGATACAAAGGATAAATAAGAACCTCATTAGCAATTAGTTGTGTAATATGTCCTAAGATGTAACCACATGATTAGGCTTTTGAGATGCCTGAGATAGTTAGGTGAGTTACAATTACGTAGATTGAAGTTTTTGTTGAATCAATGCATCTTGAGATGCACTAATATTTGTATGAGTGAAAGCATGATTAACATTTATATTCATATGTATAGGAATAAGTTCCTTTGAAAGATTTACATTGGAAGTAGTAGAGGTATGATTAGTATTTTGACTATGACCAATACCAAAGGATGAAACATGCGAAGATGATTGTAATAGTGCATTAATAATTGGTTTGGAAGTAGGTCATACCAAAGAAGCATTAGGTTGTATAGGAATAGTAGGAATACCTTAAGGAGTTGTGGTACTAGGTATAGGTATAGAAGGAATAAGAGCACTA
>JARHVA010005002.1:1060000-1292500 GCA_037957365.1 Torreya grandis
GAAAATAGGTTGGATTATCCTATTTTATATTCACATTGGTGGGGCAAACATTGTTTTAGGAGTTGAATGGCACACTAGTTTGGGCACGATAGAAATGACTTTTTAAGAGTTATTTATGCACTTTAATTTTGAATGAAGGAAAATTGAACTTTGTGGACTATGATGAATATTATTAATGTTGAATACTTCTCATCAATTGCAAAAGATTCTCAAAAAAGGGTTAGACTACTTTGTAGTGCATTTATTTTCCTTAGAATTACAATCGACAAAGATGATTCCACACCCTGATCTACAAAATATTATCGATGACCACTTAGTTTTTCTTAGAGCCATTCCCCAAGGATTACTATGAACAATAAAACACGATCATGTCATTCTATTATAAGAATCAACCTCCAAACCTCAGACAGTACAACTACCCATTTGTCTAGTAAAATAAGATTGAAAATATGGTATAAGGGATGTTGGAAGTAGATATTATTTGTCATAGTCAAAGCACATATTCCTCTTCTGCAATCATGGTGTGTAATAAATATCATACATGGAGGATTTCCCTGGATTAAAGAGAACTAAAAATGTATACCATCAAATACAAATTAACTATTCTAGTCATTGATGATTTTCTAGATGAGTTACATGGTTTGTATACTTTACAAAACTAAATCTTTGTTTGAGCTACAATAAAATTTACATTAAAAATGAAGATATCCATTTTTAAAAAAATCATTAATCATGAATACCATTATGATTTTTGAGTCATTCATTTTGATCTCACAAATACACCTTCTACACTTCAAAATTTGATGAACACTATTTTAAAACATTTTTTATCTTTATATTTTTTTAAATTGCATCTTCATATATAATAAGATACCATAAAAACCCTTGCATCATGTGAAGCATGAATTTATAATTCTTGAATATTAAAATTAGTGACAGCAGAGGACATACGATGATTTAGTACTCCCGACGAACCTCGGCCTTAGGCGGAATAATTTGAGTTATTGAATTATTTAATAATTACGTTAAGGAAGTAGGAAATTTTATTTAATAATTAGGTGCAGCTGAAGAGGATACAAAACCCTATCAATCGTCAGGTTACGGAAGACTCTTAAAAAAGGAGAAAGGTGCTCTCTCTTCTCTGCAACAAGTATAATAGGGTACGGAAGACTCTTACAAAAGGCGAAAGGTACTGTCTGAATGCTCCACGAGTTTGCCAGCCCTCATCTACCATTTATTTTCAACGATTTAGTTAGTGTCAGTGGTTTTGCAGATTCAAAGAAGAAAATACATAAATGTGGGTACGAGTTTTTCGGAGTTGACAATACTAATTAAAGGCGTATATATATATATATTAATTAGTATTAATATAGGAGCGACAAGCATCAAATAAATTCACCGTGTTATCCGCTTGTGAACCTTGACAAATGTGACGTGGGGTACAGGGTTTTTGTTTTTGAGAAGAGAATCCATTTCCCATACGAAGAAAATGCAAGTTGCATTTGGGGAGAGCAGGTTGTATTTGGGAGAATGGAATATCGCCGTAGTCAAATCTGTACCTCATTCGCTGGCCTCCCTCCTATATATAGCCACAATCGGTCTGTTTTCCTCTACGGTATTTTATGGATGATCAATGTAGACTTATACATTTGCATAATTTATTCCAAATTGTAAGACTTTTACTTTTACATTTAGATCATAAATCATTATAATGTTGATAAATTTTTTTAATATTTTTTCTTAATAAATAGTTTTTGATATTATGTAAGATTGATTAGATAAGGGGATGATGATCATACAAATTTTAAATTGATAGAAATTGTGTCATTCCAACATAAAAAATTAACCAAACATAATATTAAACACTTTTACAGGTGCCACATCATATCATACTTAATCATGTAACAAATAGATTGCATATAAAAATCAAAACCATAGACTAACATGTACAACTTTACCTTAATTAACAAAATCTATTTGGGATGTCAAAACTAAGTTCAACAACTTGACAATGCTCTATTTTATCAAGTAGTTTTTTTTTTACTAGATGTTCCCTTCATCCGAGTCAACATTGTGAGTGTAAGAGACACTTCATCTCCTTTAATTTTGAAGGCAAAGGTCATGGCATGGTGAAAATGGAGTGGGGACACACATTTATGATTTGCTTTCCCTTATACTACATGTGTGTCTTAATAATGCGAGTTTGATTGATAATACGATAGACTTGTCATAATAAATTATAGAAATCTAATATAATATGAAAACAAAATCTGAAATAAAAGAAATAAACCCAACAAACCAAAGTAATGTTACAAAAAGAGGAGACATAACTCTATTTTATACATTCAAACACAAATTACATATTATATTTATATTTTAAAAAAAAACAAATTTTTAAAAAATATAAAATTAAAGAATTTTTTTATGAAATCTAAGTTAATATGCCAAACATTCTCCCAAATATTTAAGAAAATTTGTCGAGATTAAAAAACTTTGTAAAATTTTATGTTTATGGCTTTTGAAAATTATCTTTAGTTGTCAAATTGTTGGTAACTAAACGTCTCACCATTTCATCCTGTTGTCAAAGTCCTAGGCCTTGAAGCATTGATTAGGGCCTTTCAAAGTTATGTTTGGTTGTAAAACTTTTGTCAAGCAATTGTCTGACTCTTAATATCTAATTACTTATGTTGTGAGGTGGACGTAGGAGAATTATGTCCTCAAGTATACTAGAGGAATAGTATCATTGGAGAGGATGTTATAGATGGAGACATCACAGGTTGATAGAGAGCTAGTCAAATCATACACACACCACAATAATTAATCATGGTAGAAAATGCATTTAAAATGATTGGTTTTAGTGTTTGTTTAAATTGTTGTTTTCTATGGTTGCTTGAATAGATAAGATTATAAAATGAATTCCCTTGTATGCTTATCTTAATATGTCATTAATGTACATAAAGTGAAATTTAATAAAGATAAAATTAATATAGTTTATTATATTACTATTAAAATGCTAAAGTGTAATTAAATATTAAAATGGGTTTAATATGAGCTTAGAATTTTGTATTAAAATATATAAAGAGAATTATTTAAAAAAAGAGAAATAAATTAAAATTAGCAAAATAAATAAATAAATAAATAAATAATAATAATAATTAAAGATCTAAAATTAGCAAACATAAAAAGATAAAAACAAAAACAAAAATTTGGAAAAGAATTTAGCATAAATTTTTTATACTTAAAAGATAGAATGGAAGAGAATTGGCATAGCCTATGCCTGGGAGAAGAAAGAAGAAAAGAGCTATCAAGCACGGCAAAATGAGAAGAGGATAGTATGGTTGCCAAGTAGTCATTTAGCCATGTTAAAATAATCTTATTTTCTGAGTCTCCTATTTTAGGAAGTTGTAGTTGGTGTTTTTAAATTAGGTATGGAATATGTTATCATGAAATCCAAATAGTATTTAATTCAATCTTATTTTCAGGCGTCAACATAGTATGTATAATGAGTATTAAATATAAAAGTTAAATATAAAAAAAATAAGTGGGCAATTTGGTATTAAGCGGTTTATACCTGAGTAAATTTCTTAAGTTGTAAATTAAAAGAGATAAAATTTGGATCAGATTTTCTATAGGAGGGCATCAGACAATTATGTTGCCAACGTCCTAAGCTTATGAGGCATTGAATTGTTTTACGAAGTTATTAGCACTAAAGGATTTAAGTTGTTTCTGATATTTCTGCTAAAATTATATCTCAATCTTCTACTTAGATCAAATTGCTCCATGATATTCATTTTAAAGGATTGGTCCTAATGAAAATTAGCTGATTTTTTTCTAGAATCGAAGCCATATTCACCTCACCTACTTCTCTAGACCAGCCTGGAATTTGGCGTACAACCTGCGTGGCAAATAATTTTTTTTATTAGGGCTAATATTTTTAATTAGCCGTCAATTTTTAGTAGTTTTGAAACTTAATATATGCCAAACTTTCTAGAAATTTATTATTATAGTTGAATCATTGAATGTGTTAGCCGTCAACAAACAATACGACCACAAAAAGAGGGATGAAAATATGGGATTAAATTTTTATCAAAAGCATTGATATATTTCTGAAGTTAAAATGTGCTGGTCAGACTCCGTAAAACTACTATTATGGAAGAGGCATATTTTCTCTAAAACCATCTCAGATTTTGAGTCTTTAATTATATTTATTTTTATTTGTTTTTCAACACGAACTTTCTGAGACATAAAATAATCCAGTTGAAAGATAAATAACATCAAACAAAAATAGACTGTAGATTCGGATCAATCTCCACCTCCATCTCCTCGTAGGATGGAAAACACAGACAAACAATCTTTTACATTTAAAAATAATAATATTTTTATATTAAATATTTTTACAATTTATATAATAATAATTTGTGTTTTTAAAAAAATTATATATATAATTTTTATTGTCAATATTTCAGATCAACATTCATAATCTATTATCATTAAAAAAATATGGGAAAGAGCAAGACCCAACATTATAATAAAACTTAGAAAATAATTGTTAGAATAAATTTCTAAAATTGAAAAATTTATCCATTACTTTTTTAAAAAAAAATTCCTTAATGCTAAACCTTCTGTAATGATTATAAATCAAATAAATGCGTTTATAAAGATTAAGAATAAGAAAATAAATTAGATAGATTAAATATAATAAACATTATGTGAATAAGTATAAGGAATATAATCGTAATTAAATATTGCAAATAGAAAGATAAATTATAAATTAATTAATTAAATATGAGCAAACCTAATGTTGTAAATTATGAAAAGAATAAATAATTAAATTATGAAAAAAATAATTAATAACTACCTCTAAAATCTACAAGAAAGACTAATTCTTATATACCAAAGGTTTTTGAACATGGTTATTCAATGTCCCTTCATTTATGTTTAAATTCTCAGGGTGTTTCAAGATTTGAATGGCTTCCCTAAGTTTACACTTTTAGAAATGGTCCTCTACCACAATGACTTCAATATCTTCAATGTTGATAGCATGTTTAGACTTGCAAAAGTGTTCATCAAACATTGATTTATCTTTTCTTTCCAAACGGATATCAATTACATGTTCCTTAATTCTACTCCAAACAAACCTTTCCATTTCTCTAATGTAAAGAATACCACGAGAGCAATTAACAATGTAGAAAGAAAAATAAATTATAAATTAATTAATAAAATATGAGCAAACCTAATGTTTTAAATCATGAAAAGATTAATTAACTACCTAAAAGAATAATTAATACTTACCTCTAAAACCTACAATAAAAATTAATTCTTATAAACCAAAGGTTTTCGAGCATGGCTAATTCATATCCCTTCATCTCAGTTGAGATTATCAAGGTGTTTCAAGATTCCAATGACTTCCCTATGTTTATGCTTTTGTAAATGATTCTCTACCATAATGAATCTAGCATCTTCAATAATGATAGCATGTTTAGACTTACAAGAGTGTTCATCAAGAGCTGATTTATCTTTTCTTTCCAAATGGATATCATCTATATGTTCCTTAATTATAGTCCAAACAGACCTCCCCATCTCCCTGATGTAAGGAATACCACAGGAGTAATCAAAAATGTAAAATTTGCTTCACAGATTAGGGTCCATAGGGTCTTTTGTAGACCCTAACATTATACGTAACTTATTAACGGGAAGGAAGGTTGAGTTAATATTTTGGTGTTTGAGAATTTTAGCTAACTTGTTAGAAATACCTTCAACGTAAGGCGAGTAACCTATTGGACCTTCTGCTAAGGAATTATTACAATTAGTTTTATTGATCTTCTCTTGAGCTTGTTGGTAGCCTTAGATGTTTACTTTCTATGTAACCATTCAACCTAAAAACTCTTTTTAAATGCTCAATTTCTTGATCAATATTATCATTATCACAAATTTTGAAAGCCCTAATGGTCAAAGTTTGAAGAACCCTTGCTTTTCAGGCTGGCTGATGATGAGAAGAGACATGAAGGTAAAGTTCCATATGCATGTCTTTTATATTAAACCTTTCTAGCTGGGGAACCATCTTCTTTTTTGTCAATTAAGACATCTAGAAAAGAAAGTTTACCATCCATCTCAATTTATTTGTTGAATTTTATGCTGGGTAACACACTATTAAGGTGTGAGTGAAATTACTCCAAAGTTTTTATGCCATGTTGCCAACATAAATTAGTGTTATCTACATATTATTTCCATCATTTAGGTTTAAGTGGAAATGAGTGAAGAGCGACATCTTCAAAATATTCCATGAAGAGTTTGGCTACTAGAAGGGAAAAAGGAGAGCCCATTTCCATGTCTTTACATCGTTCATAGATAAAAAAATTTAAAGGTGAAATTTTTTGAATTCAAACATAACAAAACTATATTAGTTGTTTTAATATTAGTAAGATTCAAGACCACTTTTACTACTTCTTTGATGGGTATTTTAGTAAAGATTAACACCACATCAAAGCTAACAAAAAAATCATTATTATCCACAATTTTGTCCTTGATAAATTATATAAATTCCCCTAAGTCATAGATGAAACAGGAAGTTTTACCTACAAGGGATTTTAATTTATTAGCCAAAAATGTTGTAAGATGATAGGTAGGAGAGTTGGTCGTATAAAAAATAGGCCTTAAAAGAATACCATCTTTAGAGGGCATACACTAATCTAATGTAATTTAATTACATCAATATCTATATGAAATATTTGATTTTCCTACCTAGTTTGATTATGCCTCTAACCTATACATTGCTCCAAAACTAGCCAAGTGTTAAAGTCAGCCGAAAACCTAAAAGTTTCATTGTCATTTATCATTTGCTTGCCTTATCCTGAGTACCATCCTTAAGCTCCAAACCAACAAAGCTCTTGATGTGGAGAACCTCAAAGCTAAAATTTGTGAACATAGCCCAGAAATCTTAGCAGTCCATATCATATACATGTTTGACTACATGGTGAACCATGACTTTCCACCTTCTTATACCTCCCATATCATTCATCCTATCTAAAAGAGTGCAGACAATAATAATACTCATAACTACTGAACCATCATGTTTGGACAAATTTTGGATAAAAGTCTAAGAATAAGCAAGTTTCAAGAGGGACCATCATACTATTAATCAATCTTCATTTTGATCATTATCATTGAGGAAGTCAGGGAAAAAAGCATGGAGCATGTTAATTTTTTATGTAATTTTACAAGGCAATTTTTACATTTCCTCATCTCTTTCTAGTTCACATGCTTAAGGATTTATGTCTTCCCCTTTGTGGTTTCATTTGTGATGACACTTTATAAGGACATTGTGCTAGGTAAAAATGAGGGATGGTGAAACAAAGGATGTTAGAAGTACCATAGGTGTTAAACATAGTTACACACTCTATCCAACATGATTTAGATTCTAAGTTAACGAGCTATAGCAAATGACTAAATATACATTGGTTATAATAAATGGTTACGTAGTCTTTATCTAGTCTTTATTGCAATTCTCATATTTTCATATAACATTATTTTAATGCATCTCTTAGTGAGAGGTCTCCAGAAACAAATTGATATCATACCCCCCTATTGTGATACTCATGGGCTACAAGTTAATTTGGATAAAATAAAATTCACAACTTTCATTAGATGTATAAATAAAGAAAGCCATGAGATTATTACTTATAGAGTTTAGAGGGTTGAGGTAATCTCTTCCTAAATAAGGGATTTACACCACTCAACACCCTTGACAAACATTATTTATGGGTTCAATAGTAAGACATTCAGTTGAAGATCCACCACTTTCACTCATTTGTGATACCTACCCTATTGTATGGCTATGAATTTTGGGGACCATACATTCTAGTTGAGGACTGAAAATAAATAGAGAGGGATTGTCACAATGCTAACCAAAAATATTTATGTTTAGATATCAATGCCTCATGCCATCATCCTCGTATAATTTTTTTACACTATTGTTCATTACTTAAGTGATCTTTCATGTGGTGACAATGACTAAAAAACTTAGACAATTAGGTATCTCCAAAATTAGTCTACTTAGTTATCCATACCTTTCTCTCAAATTCTCTATGGTGAAAGCAAACCATATGGTTGATTTATGTTGGTATATGAGATCCACCTAATTGCTTTGCCTCATTAATCTTGATATTGATGAGTCTCCTATGCATAACTTCCTAATGGATGTTCCTTATATCTCAGAGAGAGAGAGAGAGAGAGAGAGAGAGAGAGAGAGAGAGAGAGAGAGAGAGAGAGAGAGAGAGAGAGAGAGAGAGAGAGAGAGATGGCATTCATATTGATATTTACAAAGCCTACCTCTAATCCACATGGTCTCTCCCTAAAGAGTCACTCACCTCAGAAATTCAACACCAATAAGATCAATATACAAGTCTTAAATTAATATTTGAATGTTTGAAACTTATTAAATTTGATTTTCTAACTTTGTTTGGTCATATTTTATCTTCACGGGTTTACATAGAGACCATTGATGGTCTTCTATAACTAGAAATGGTCATGATCTAACCTTTGATGGTCATATATAACTGTCGGTAGTCACTGTTCAAGGCAACAAGCTAATAATCCATCTTTCAGAGCTTGGTTGGGGTCATACAGACTTCATTTTTGATGTTTTTTTAAAACCATGTATTTTCTCCTAAATTTTTAGAATATGCTATCAGTTTACCTTTAAGTTGCATATTTTTTTTAACAAAATCAAGTTGCTAAGCAAGTCTAATCTAACGCATTTTATTCTTGAGATCTTACCTTCAGGTCAACAGGTGTTTGCTTTTCAAAGTTACTTGCCTCAAACTTAAAAGAGCTTCAAAGCTAAAGGAGGTTATCTAACTTTATATGCAAGACCTATTTGAAGAGTACCAATTCATATTTGCTTAGATCTTTTTAACCTTTTTTTGGGATGTTTAAAAAAATTAACAAATTTTCATTTGGTGCTTAACAAAAATTTTAGGGTGTTTTTTAGAATAGTTTTTGTGCTTTTTTATTCCAAATTAAAAACTTAAGGCTAAAGGGCCAAAGAACATCACCAAACTTTTCAATTTAAGTAGTTTAAAATTGAACACATTTCAAAATTTGTCTTCAATAGATCATTGCTTTGTTATAATTGGTTGGTAAAAAGAAAAGTTATGCGTGTATGCTCTCCTACCCATTCCCTTTATGGAACTTATGGGATCAAAGTGCCATCTTTATTGTAAAGTACCTTAGTCAAAGGTGTAAAAGAGAAGTTGGCAAGGCTCTCCCCAAGACCCGTATGGCTTGGGTGATTTGAAAATATCTTAAATCTCTTTTACTTGTCATTAACTTTTGAATTTTGCCTTGTGAGGGGGACTTCATTACCTCCAATAAGTTCTATAGGGAAGCCTTGACCCAGGAATTTATCTTCCAGCATTGTCTTCAACCCCTCTTCATGGGGGGGTATATAAATTGGGGTCACCTCATTGGGATGATTGTTTGATTAATTAAACCATATCCTATCATTGGGGCTAAGCTCGATACATATGATCATGTTGGAAATTGCACTACATTGGGCAAGTGATGAATGTAGTGGTTGTAAAAAGGGCAAGGTCTTTTTACAATAAGCCATATTATGCAGACCTAATTGACATGTTTCTTCTCATGCATGTTGATGTGAAATTATTGTGCATGGGATCCATCTATAAATGGTCAAAAACTTTCTAGTTTAGTTAACCCTACTTTTCCACACCTTATCAGTTTAGGGATTAAGACGATTAATTAGTTGATTTGTCTTTGTCTAGATTATTTGGTCTTATTTTGGGTCAAAAATTGCTTGTTAACAAAACATCATAACATAACACATTGTCCCCAAATTTTTTAAACAAGGGAGGCGTTACATTGTCCAAGTGAAAATCAATCTTTTCCTTATTGACATTGTTATCAGAAACATTGTGTCATATCATCTAAGTGGCACAGTTATGCATCTCATTTGAGTCTAGACCTTTGGATAAAATTTGATTAAGTCTCTCATTGATAATTCACATACAAAATTAAACCCTTCTAATTTCTAAGGGTTGATGTGTTAAATTGGGTTCATCATTTGTACATTAAAACTTGTTTTAACTCGGGTTCAAATTTCTATTTTTTTAATCGAGGGTCATTTTATAGACTCAAAATCACACTTATCATCTTAGTAGACTTAAATCATCTTGTGCATCGCTCACACTTTGAGTCCTAGATCATATTTTATACTATCCCCCCTTCCTATTACTATATGGCAGCATTATGCTACCTGTTTGGTTTTAGTTTTATACTTAGGAATTCTTGCATGTATTCACATCATGATTTTCTTAGTTTGCATTGTCTTCTTTGTAATCCTAAGAGCTTTCTTCTACTTTTCTAGTAACAACTCGTCAAATTTGAACTAGCTTTTATAGTATTAACATATCTCAAAGGTCTACATTTTAGTGTGCAAGTCATACTCTAGATTTTTGAGTTATCATGCCCTCTTCCAATCTATATGATTTCAACTTTACCAAAAGTTGAGTAAATTGTGAACCAAATATTATAATTGTGTGTGTTTCCAAGCCACTTTCCTTTTATAGTCTCTTTGGTACTTTAGTCATTTGTTGAAAAATAAGATCAAATCCATACCTTATTTAAACGTTTGCATAACATTGATCCAAATCTAAGTAAATGTAGAGAATAAAATTTTAAATAATAACACTAAGTTATACTTGTGATAGGGTTTCTTGTGGCCTTAGTTGTGATGTTGAGCATTTTTATGGTGGACATGTGTATTCCATCTTGTTTGAGGATGTCACACTCTTTGGGCCTATCTATTGAAAACCAATAGCATCCATGTTGGTTGGCATACATCATTCTCATCCTTCCCATTTGATTTGTGTACGACATGCAAAGGTTACCATTTTAGGATGTCCTCCATCTCCTTCGATTCGTGTTCCATGATTGAAGTTTACTATTTTGGGGTATCCTTCTCCTTTAGCTTGTGTGACCGATCAAGCTCTGTAACATGCAAATGTTATCTTTTTGAGCTATTCTCCTCTAGATTATGTGAGAAAGTAGGATATGCATTGAAAAAATGTTACCATTTTAGGATGTCCTCTTTCTCATTTGATTTGTACTTTGCAACATGTGAATGTTACCATTTTGGGATATTCTCCTATAGCTTGTTAGAGTAAGCAGGGTCCACAACACACAAAGGTTATCATTTTAGGATGTCCTACTCTTTTGATTTATGCTCTACAACATGTGAAGGTTACCATTTTAAAACCTCCTCCTTTGGTTTACATGAGCAATCAAACTATGAAGCATCTAGTCATTACCATTCTTACCCCGTCACCAATTTTTGATGAAACTATTATTGAAGAACCTCCATTTGATGAACAAATTGTTTTTTATCCCTTATTCAATAGTCTAATTTTTGGAGAGTCTATTATTGAACCAAAAATGATTGTTACTACTAAACTAAATGTTCCCCACTTTAGAATTTTTAAGACAAAATAAGAAGTATTACCTCTTCAAGAGCCATCTTATGAGGATCAAAATGTGTTCAAAGTTGATTTTTTGTAACCAGTTATTAATTAAGATCCTGATGTTATTATTGAAACACTCATTTATGATAATTCAACCTATAATGAAACATTGATTCATATGTTACCTATTTTTAAAGAGCCTCATCTCCATGACAAGCTACTCCTTTCAGAGTAGTCTCTTGATCGTTTCCCACTTGTTGAGGAGTTTCATTTTAACAAACAAGATACTATTGAGTCATCCCTTGAGTGGCACCCTCTCTTTCAGGGGCTTCACTTAGATAAACCAGTCTATGTTGAACCCTTCCTAGATGAAATACTTTTTATAGAGCCCATTATTCCATCACAAGCCATTACTTGTTCAATACCAAGCATTGAACAGAACATCATTATAGAAGCAACCATATCAGATGAAGAAACAACATTAGATTCAAGTTTTATTTTTGAATTGATATCAGATTTAGCACCAAAACTAGAATCAACATAAGCTACAACATTAGCTCTAGAGTCCCTTTTATCAGAATCAAATTCAATAATAGAATACAGTATTGATTATTACAACATTGGTTATAATTATCTTGTAGATCAATTTTAATATATTTACGATCCTTCTAAAAACATTTAAGATGATTACTTCAGCATCGACATGGGTTCTCCTAGTATCTTCTATGAGGATTGTGTTTCCATTCATCATTCCATTATTCCCACCCATCATAGCCATTATATTAACATTCTACCTCCCATAAATGTCGATTGGGACTGATAGAATCACACTTTGTTGAATTGTATCCATGGCGACATACCATTTGATGAATATTAGGGATACCAGGACTAAATTCATGTATAAGAAGAACAATCTCCTAGTGAAACCTTTTCAAAGGTGCTAGGGAACGAGCAAAGATCAAACTCAGCATCTTTTAATGAAACCTTTTTGAAGGCACTAGAAGATAATCAAAGTCAAATGTTAATATCTCTTCATGAAACCTTCTCAAAGGCACTAAGGGATAATTAGGATAAATTCATTGGTGAAAACCTTATCGAGGTGCCAACAACTAAGCACAAAATTTCTTCACTACTTATTGAAGATGTTATTCATGAAAATATCAAAACAACTTCCAATCTATAGCATAATCAGATGGTAGCTACTCTCAAGATAAAACAACAAAATAATCTAGTGGTCCTATCAAGATCATCTTCAGAGGTCTTTGGCCCTGCCACAACCAAAATTATGTCGAATTTGATGTCATCAACATTATGTGTGACTGAATGTCCTGATCTTTATTTGTTACCTATTAGTTATACATTCCATTATCATCCACCTATTCATTACCCACTTATATAATTTATCCTAACATTATTTACCATCATTGGTAACACTTTCCTTTGTAGAGGCTACAAGGATATCTTATCTCAGTGTTTGGAGGAAGCAGAATCGATTGCCAATGAATATCATGAACACATTATTGCTATTCAGATTGGCAGTAAGTTCTTGATAGAGCAAATTTTTTTAAAATGGTATTGGATAGAACTTTATAATTGATCATTTTTATTATCTCACATATTGACTAGGATGTGCATCTCCCTATCAGCAAGAGCAATAGAACCATTTTTCACTTTTCCAATTACCATGCCTCATCTCCTGGGGGAAACCTTATAGACCCTTTTTAGGCATATTATACCATTATGTCCATTTACTTTTCTATTTGAACTACATTGACTTGAAGTCCTTTGGGACTATGTAGGTGGCACTCAATTTCTATTGAGGTCAGCTCGGTTACCCATTTTCCATGCTCTCTCCATTTTGTGAGCAATTATAAGCTTAAACACTCTCATCATTTTGTGAGAACACTAATCCAATCATCATTTGGGAGCAACTTTGTTGCCACTATAGCCAATTATCTTCTGATCATTTTCATTATACCATTTCTTTACTATTAACCACGGCTTGATTTTAGTCATCCTACTTGTCTCATTTTGATCTTGGTTCCTTTAGTTCATCCTACACTTTCTATGGGGAGATTTCGATCGAGTTTTAATAATTTTAGAATTATGTGTTGAATTGCAGTCTATGACAGTAGTGCAGCATTTGATCTGGCAAGCTATCTTTCATCTACATCTTATTTGGTATCGTTGATTATAACCACCTATAATTAAATTAGTATTATGATGTTGTTTCCTAGTTATAACCGCCTATGTGCAAATTAGGTACAATGATTTTTTATCATGCATTACCAAATCATCTGGTCATTATTATTATTATTATTATCATTTGTCTTGTCATTTGCCTTTATTTTTAATCTTATTGTGACCTAGTGAATTTTTCATCGCCTTTTGTGTGGCAAAAATTACTATGACATGGGATTAATATGGGGTTATATAGGCCATGTTTGATTCATGGCAAGGTTAACTCACTCCATCTGATCATACGCTCTCACCATTTTTTTGAGTATTTTATGTTGGGGTGCTCTCACTGTTTCATGAGCTTGACCGTTCTGTATCTCTTAATTCTCAATCGAGTTGAGATACTTGAAAAAATCCAAAAACATTTGTAAAACATTCAAAAACTCAAAAACATTTTATGTGTGTTTATTTAATTGTTATTTTTTGTTTGGTATTTTGCTTTCCTTTTTGATCTTGTTCTTTTGTCTTACTTTTTCAACTGCATCTTGATGTCCACATGGATTTTGATTATTCATAACTTGATCTCATGTTATCAAGTTGTTCCTATTTTGCTTTTAAACATTCTTGTTCCTACTTGAATCTTGACTGTTTATATCTTGATTTTAAATTAGGTTCATTTATGTTTTTTTCTTTGTCTTTGCTTTTTTGTTTAAATATAAATAGCTATAACTCTAGTTTTGATCATTGTTTTACCATTATCTTTAGTTATAGGTATTCACATTTGAACCAGCTCGGCGCAATTAGAATTTTATGTCATTTTAAGTTATTCATACTTATGCCTAATTCCTTTTATTATAGCAAGCACTTTGTGCTCAGATTTCAAAGTCTTAATGTCAACACCGCTCTGATGAATAGTTCTCAAGAACACTATGCATAATCTAGGCTCATGATATGAAAATAGGCATCTAGGTATCATGCATTTTAGCAATCGACTATATGCTTAGACATGCATCTCTTCACATACATCATGAGTTTAATCAATTCTTGGTCAATTTTCATCATCCTTCATTCTATTCTCTTCCATCTTTGGGATAACTACATCGACATGATGTCTTACTGGACTATGTAGGTAACGCTCAATTTCTATTGAGGTCAACTCAGCTATATTTTATTCTTCTTTTCATCTCTCTCATAACTTTGTGAATTCTTGTATGCCGAGTTTTTTGTGGCTTCTTCAAGCCATTATACCATCACATCTATGTTTGCACCTGCTCACTTTAACCTATGTTTTGGGTTATATTTTGTAGCTAATTGCTTGATAATTTACCCATGTTGGGGCACTACATCGAAGCCTACTATAAAAATCAAATCTACCCTATGGAGACAAACCATTATTTGTTCTTTATCAATGATCAAAATTAGCCATAATGGGGAAACATTATTTCATCACAATAAAACTTGCTCTATTGGGTTACTTCTTATTATCATTTTTATGGAGACCATGTTCTCCCTTTTCCTCTAATTCCAAAATCTCCACACTAATGCCCATGATAGCAATTTATTAGTGTGTAACTTGTCTTAGGATTGATCAATGTCATAAGCATGTAGCTTGCACTCTCAAATTAGGTGCATTCAAAGTTTATCCCTTACATTTATGGATTGAATCCTTCCCATTCCTTGTATCTTTGGGGCCCATTATACCTCTAGTTATATTTTGATCATTAACGATAACCATGTGTGCATGCATTAACTCTTCTAGTTGTGATCTATTCCATTTAATCTCTCATTATCCTTCTTATTTTAAGAGTCTATCCTTTTCTTTCATCCTAGTATGTCCTCTCGAAGGGGCATCATGAACCATTTCTAATTTCTTTTTGACAACTCTTTTCTTTGAAAAGACGTTGCTTCATCTGAATGTCTCAATATGCCTTTTCAAACAGAGGTAAAATGTAGACATCCAATTCCTAACACTATTTGTGTTGAAATTGCCAATCTTACTCGAATTGCACTAGAATACCCATTTTAGATTAAAATTTATGAAACGTGTTAAATGGTTCAAGATTTTCATTTATAAGTGTCAATTTAAGCTAATGTATCCTTAAATAAGACAATGCATTTTATGTGATACCAAACTTTGATCAATTTATTTTGAGTCAAAATGATGATTTCACTTTTTTGTGCTTTAGGTCACTCTTTTTCTTCTAATTCATTAATTCATGTCACGTACCTTTGTTATTTTGTGTTGAAAACATTTTAAATGGGAATATGGTTACACCATATCTAACATCCTCTTTTAATTCTTTCTGAGTCAAATTACGACATAGTAATATGACTTTTTGACTATTTTGATTAATTGAGGGCCAATTTACAAATAATTGCACAAATGTCGATTAATCTTGTTTAAGGCTAATTAATTCAAATCAAGAGCTTAAGTGCATTTTCTATGGAGGTTATTAAATATTTCTTTTTAGAAATTGATTTCTATTAATTGCATCACATAATGACATCATTTCTTGGAAATGCATCCATAGGCCATAAATGCATAAAATATCTGAATCATGGCCTCTCATGTCTCATTAATGTCTCTCATACTTTATCAATGACCCTTCTTTCCAAATTATTATGAGGGTATTTATTGATTTTAGCCTCCAAAATTGAATGCATTCTTGGTTACACATCTTGATCTCAAGATGAAAGGTCACAATTCATTTTGTGATCAATCTCAAAAACATATAAATAGGAAGACATAGAACATCATTTTTAAACTCAAGTATTGCAATGTTATAATATTAAAATCTCTTCACAACTCATTTGTGTTTTGATTATTGTATTATTCATATTTGGATTAGTTTCATTGATAGGCAAATTAAATAGTTTCAATATTATGAGCTTGATTTTTATGGAGTGTTCGTGAGATATTGGAGGAGTTTTGTCACCATTGTCGATGAAGACAAAAATGCTTGATCGAGGGGAGAACATGTTTTTTAGCCGCTTTTGAGTAATGGAGTCACTTGAGAAGGTAATGGTTTACATTCTTTCATTTGTATTTTATTGTTATTAGCAAAACCTTGCATGAATAGATTGGCTTGATTTAATTTTCTCTCTATGTATTTTTCTTTAATTTTTTGGACTAATACTTGACTAATCATTTTTTGTAATCCAATCTACATAATAATATCTATTTTAAAAATACAACAATAACATAAAAATAGACAACCTAATCAAATAGTTTGAAAAAATGATACTAAATAAAACGATAATTTTTTAATCAAAATCTAATTTTACAAAAAAACTATAACCTTTGAATCAAACAATCATATTAATATGAAACAATTTTATTACAGCGACTAATCCTATAAAATACTTAGTCTGTTCAACTCATTCAAACCTCGAATCTAGAAAACCCAATCAATCGTCAGGGTACTTTCTCCAAGCGCAAAGCAGGACTCATTAAAGAGGCGAGCGTGCTAGTATTTGCAAGTTGCATTTGGAATATCGCCGTAGTCAAATCTGTACCTCAACATAGTTTATCAGAAGTCACAATCGGTCTGTATTTCCACACCTGTTGTCAACGAAGAAGCGACTTGTTCGGTTCGTTAGTGGTAGGGCACAATGCTTTCAATATAACCTTCGTAAAATTACGTTACAAATTACATATAAGGGTTAGGTGCAGCTGTACCAACTTGTGCCCTCCCCTTAAATAATTTAACCAAAAAATAAATAAGTGGTAAACTCTATCATATGTTCAATAGAATGCAATCAAATTTAAAATCATCATTAAAATAAATAAGTTGTAAATTTTAGCATATGTTTAATAAAATACAATTAAATAGATGTCAAATTTAAAATCATCATTAATTAATGTTTAATAGAATACAATTAAATAGATGTCAAATTTAAAATTATCATTAATTATTAACATATCACAAATATTATATTTCAAAAAGGAAGATGTGATCATAGGAATCCAAGCAGGGAGGTTAGATCAAGTGTTAGAACAAGTAACAAAATTCAATAAAAACACACTAACACTAATAGTTACAAGCTTAAATCTTAGGGTGAGTTTAATGAACAAACCCAAATGAAAAGCACAAGTAAAATGCAAAATACATACAATCTCTTACCTTCTTTGAGAGCTCTAAATGCTTTGTTGAGTGGATTGCTCGGTTTATGCTCAAAGAGTTTTTGGTAATAGAGTTTGTGTAGCTCCTTCTCTCATTGGCACCATCGATTTTGACATTATAATATTATTGATACGAATCTCATGTAACAAAACTTGCATTATAACTCTGCAATTTCCAAGCTTAGAATTCTATAGGCAATGGCTTGTATTTAAAAGCTTAAGAAATAACCCCACCCCATGGTAAGTTAAGATAGAGTTTAAACATGGAATGAGTTCAAACCAAACCTAAGTGAGTTAAGACTAACCCCAGTAAAGTTAATAGTTGTCAAGTAATAACGATTTGCAATGAATAGGCATATGTCTCCAAAATGAGATATTTTAAGATATTTTCAACGAGATTGACAAACCACAGAGGTCATGATGAAAGGCTATGATATTTGTATTTTTGAATTTCTTTATTTTTAGTTATTCATTAATTGCACATGGAACATTTAATTTGGTTTAGCTTGTTAATTATTCTTATTAGCCTTTTAGCTCTTTCAAGATTTATGTTTTGTTCTTGTTCTTCACTTAATAGGTCCATAGGCCAAATTGACTGTTATGATGTCATAAGGTGCTTAAGGATGAATCTGTAAGAGTTTATTATTGCATACAGTAGGATACCCCAATTAGGGATGCCTCAAGATGATTCTGAGCTTTGATAAATGATGCACAATTAAATTTGAGATGTTCAATGATTTGTAAACTTGATTTGCATTGGTTGGTAGGAATCAGTCTGAAGTTTAGTCAAAATCTAGTTGTGGTCAATTTTAGGTGTCTACAATTTGCGCTTGTTTGAGAAGGCATTACAAGTTATAGGTAAAGTAATGTCTTCTCAAAGAATGGAAATATCTTATATGCCTATGACTTCAATGGCAATGGATGAACAGTAGGTGTCCCCTCGAGGGAACGATTGGCAAAAGGGTTGGTAATCAGTCCTTCGAAAGGAGGAAATGACTAAACTAACAAGATGAAATGGGGTGAAAAATATTGATCTACCCATAGGCAATTGTAATTAGTGGCATATGAAGCTACCCCAGTTGGGTAGACAAATAAAATGATTTGCCCACAGATGGTTATAATCATTGATAGGTAAAATAATGATTTGTCCATAGACAATTATAATCATTGATAGGATAAAAACATGCTCAAAGTGGGTGGATAGAGATAATGGTTTGCCTAAAGTCGGTTATAATAATTATCACATTGAAAACTTACCCTAGTTGAGTGGAAAAAAGAGAATGATTTGCTCAAAGATAGTTATAATCATTAACCTTTAAATAAATGAAAACACAATGATTTATCGAAATCTAATTAGAATAATTGGTAATGCAAGTATGATGATATACAATGATTTATCTAGAGGTAGTTAAAAGCAATGTACCCTAATTATGACAAACATGATATAAAAGGTGATGGCAAATTGGTATAGAGGAGAAACATGAACTTGGACAACCTGTACATAGGGAGATACATGTCCAAACTACTAAGGGGGAAAATTCTTTCATTATATAATTACTCTATGTAGGATATGATTTGTATTAGATCAAGATTTGTTTGGTGCTAGGAGATATATCATTTCCTCACTGCCATGTAAACTCTTCAAGCTGATTTTTGTTGTAGCACGTGATATAAAATCATGATAACTTAGCTGAAATATGTATAAGGACTAACGTGTGATCCAATACCCAATAAAAAAAATATGCACGAATGATAAAAACCATGATGACAATGTGGACATATGAATATGGATGGATTCAAGAAGAATGTGCAAGGAATGACCCAATAAATGCACATAGAATGAATCAAGGCACAATAGAAAAGCAAAAAAAAAAGGAAAAAAAACAAATAAATAAAACACTAAGAAATGAAAGAAAAGAACAAAGAGAACAAAAGAAACAAACAATAAACAATGGTTAATCACAATATTAACACAGACAAAGAACACACAAGATGATGTCATTGCCCCTAGATGATAAGGGACAAATGAACAAACAAAAAAGATGGGAGAATGGAAGAAAAGGAACGGGGTAGTCGAGCTATCTTTAGATGCACTAGGTAAGTGGACACTATCTACATAGTTTCATGGATGTAATATCCAACAAAAATATCAAGCCAAATGTAGTTCTTCCAAAAAATGTGATGGAAGAAAATGATGAGAGAGAAAACATGATGGATGATAGAGAAATATGGGAATGGTCTTGCAAAATGGTGAGAGTGTGGGATGGAAGACCAATAAAGATGTGGAAACTAAAATGAAAAGTGGTTTCCTATGATTTACCGAGGGTTCCCATAATCTTTAAGGCAAAGAAGTGATCAATGTTAGGATTTTCTAGATCATTCTAAAATAATTTTGAAATTTTTGGATCATCTCAAGTCAATCGATAATTATGAGATACAAAATGGTCCAAGATCACAAAATGATGAGATCATTCATACTTAAAATGCTCATAAAATGATGATAGCATGGGAAAGGGTGATTAAACTGACCTCAACGTGAATTGAGCACTACCTCCATAGTCTTAGGATAGGACCTCAAGTCATTGTAGTTCCACCTTTCAGTAGAAGAATCTGACTAGTGTAACAACCAATTCAAACAAAACATGTAAAGAAGGCAAATGACATAGTATGACATAGGCATGGCAAGGTGATACTTCAAGGTATGATAAACAATGTTTCCCATAATTTTTCCATAAGCAATTATAATTAGGAAACAATGGTATAGGTCAATGATACTAATTTGCCTATAGGTAGTTATAGTTAGTAACATGATGGTCAGACACTGAATTTCCCAAAGGTAGTTATAATCAGGCCCATGTGGCATAGAAAAGAACAAGAAATGAAGGGTGCAACATCATATTGCTCCAAAATATGGCCTCTATCTATAATACTAAAATAACTATTGAAACTTGATCTAAATCCTTATGTTGAAAGTAGATGTGGAAGCAATGGGATGGAACCAAGGTCAATGGGCTGGGGAGGGAGGGTAAAAATAACTTGATCGATAGGAAAGGTATGGTATAATGGTATAAGGTAGAATGATATGGTATAAGGAAGAATGTTGATATTAGGGTATAACTAAAATGAACCTCATAAATAATATACTAGGTCACTCAAATGAAGTAATGCTTAAGGTGTATAATGTTCATCAGCTCATCAAGTTTGTCCCCATCTAGCATAGCGAGCCTGTATTCTCTAGTTTCATAGTTTAAAATAATGATGAAAAGGCATATCTAGTTAGGTTTGAATTTTCCCTTGCATTTTTTTCTCAATAGTTGTATTTTGCTAGTTTTCTTTAAGAACAAGATCACCAAGCTCAAATTCTCAATGTTTAATGAACTAATTGTAGTGTCCATAGAGTTGGTTCTGGTATGCATGAAGTCTATTAACTAAGGCCATGTGTTTCTTATCAAGTAATTCCAACTCTTACAGGGGAGAAACTCAATAGTCTTCATGGTCTAAGACATGCTTCAAAGAGATGCATAGAGTAGGTAACTCAACCTTGATGGTAAGAATGACTTCAGTGCCATAAATAAGTAAATATGGAGTGGCTCCTATTAGAGTATGAAGATTGGTATGATATGCCTAGAGGGAGTGGACTATTTAAAGGTGTTAATTATGGTCGAGATCATTGACAATCTTTTTGAAAATGTTGACAATGGTTTTGTTAGAAGCTTATGTCTGTCCATTACCTTATGGGTAATATACCGTGAAAAAATGTTGAGTGATATTATAATTAGCACATAGCTATTTGACATATTTATTTTTGAATGATCCACCATTATCAGATGTAATGTCAGAGGGGATACCATAGTGGCAAATGAGATGGTTAAAGATGAATTTATAAATTTGTTTTCCAATCACATAAGTGAGGGTATAACTTCAACCCACTTAGTGAAGTATTCAATGGTAGTAAGGATATGTTTGTGGCCATCGAATGAGGTGGGGTTTATCTTCCTAATGAGATCGAGGCCTCATATAAAAAACAACCATGGTATAAGCATGGGTTTTAGAGTCTTGGCCAGGGCATGAATCATATTGGCATGTCTTTGACATCTATCACACTTTTTAACATATGTAATTACATCTACATCCATCATTGGCCAATAGTATCTAGTATGCAAGAGGTTTTTTAATAGGATGGCCCCGCTTATGTGGGATCCATATACTCCTTCATGAACTTCCCATAATGCTAAAATAGATTCTACTAAATGTAAATAATGATGTAGAGTTCCATCTAAACTACGGTGGTATAGGGTTGTTCCATGTAAGGTACAATGTGTGGCATGGTGGATTAAGGCTTTGGATTGTTCGTGGGATAGGTCTGGTGTCATTATTTAGTTATGAAAATATTTTTAAAGGTCTGAACACCATATAGAATGGGGACCAATAATATCACAAATTATGGTGATGGTTGAAGGTTCATGAGCTAACACTAAAAAAAATTTAACAAGAAACTGGTATTATTTTACCATATCGGTATGATGAATCAAAGATCTAATGGTGGCCATGGCATTTATTGTTATGTTATATTATTTTCACAGATTATGGTGATGGATGAAGGTTCGTGGGATAGGTCTAGTGGCATTATTTGGTTATGAAAATAGGTTTAAAGGTTTGAACACCTAATAGAATGGGGACCAACAATATCACAGATTATGGTGATGGTTGAAGGTTCATGAGCTAACACTAAAAAATTTGTAACAAGAAACTAGTATTATTTTACCATATCAGTATGATGAATCAAAGATCTAATGGTGGCCATGGCATCTATTATTATGTTACTATCCTTTTGTATATGTTCAAACTATATATTAGTAATTTTTAGTTTGAGAGTGCCGACCATGGCCTTATATGGTACCAACTTGTTATCCTTGGTCTAAAAATGGTTTGTAACCTAATTGATGATTAACTGAGAATCACCATAACTCTTTAGATGTTATATGTTCCATTTTAATACCCATCAAATCCCTTTAATGAGTGCTTCATATACCACCATGTTGTTGATACAAGGAAAGCTGACTCAAAATGACTTAGGGATTAGATCCCCTTATGGTGTAATAAACAAAAGCCTTGCCCTAAATTTATGTGTCGTGAATGATCCATCAAAATATAACTCTTAGTGATGCTCCTCAAATGGTGTTTCAATGATGGTCATGATGGATTCATTTGGGAAATAGAATGTTAGTGGTTTTATATTTGCAAGAGGTGCTTTAACAAGTTGATCTATAAGAACTTGCACCTTGATGGCTTTCTAATTGATGTGCTCTATCTCAAACTCATTAAGGAGCATGATCCATTTGGCCATGTGACCTTGTAAATTTATTTTGGATAGTAGATACCTGAGTGGGTCTACTTTTGAAATGACCATGGTCTTGTTGTTCAGCATGCAATGTCATAGTTTCTGAGCTACAAAGACCATAGGTAAATTGACTTTTTCAATAGGCATATAATTGTGTTCATACATGACCAGTGTATGGATTAGATAGTACATGGCATGCTCCTTTCCATTATCATCATGTTGAGCTAGAATTTCCCATAGGAATTTGTCTGAAGCTGACAAGTACAGTAAGAATGATTTTCCTAAAATGAGAAGCAATAAAATGGTGGATTTACTAGATAGTCCTTTAATCATTGGAAAGAATTTTGGCATCTGATATCCCAATGAAATATGGCCCATTTCTTCAATAGATGTGTAAATGGGTGGCATTTATCTGCCAATTGAGAGATGAAGTGTCAAATTTATTGTATCTTGCCTTGCAAACTACAGAGCTACTTCAAATTGGTGGGTGGCAGTATTTGAGTTATGGCTTATATGTTGGATGGATCGACTTCAATGCCTCTACGAGACACAATGAAGCCAAGAAATTTACTAGAAGTAACTCCAAAAATACACTTCTTAGGATTGAGCCTAATTTTGTATTCACATAGTCTTTCAAATATCTATTGTAGTATTGCTAGATGATTGGCCCTGGTCTTTGATTTATCTAGGATGTCATCAACATAGTCTTCAACAATGTCATGCATCATATCATGAAATATGATGGTCATGGCTCTTTGGTATGTGACCCCAGTGTTTTTGAGACCAAACAACATAATCTGATAATAGAATGTTTCCCATGGTATGGTGAATACTATTTTATGTTGGTCTTATGGCACAATCCAGATATAGTTATACCCTAAAAGTCCATCTATCATTGAAAGCATTTCATAACACGTTGTGGAGTCGACTATCATGTCAATGTTCTATAGAGGAAATTCTATCAGAGTTGTTGTCAGAATCCGGATAATGCGAGTGTAATGGAGATGTGATCACAAGAGATGAAGCAAGTGCACACCACATAGATGCTAAAGCAATTTGAAAATAACACAAGAAGATAAATTTCACAAGACAAAATGGAGAAAACCAAAATTTAATTAACATGAGATGGCCAAAGTGAGGAATACATATGGGAGAGTACGTAAGTAACTCCTCCACAAAAGGTGGACAAGGCACCCCAAGAATAGACTGTAACTCCTCCAAGAAAGGTGGTGACAAGGTGCTAAGAATAGAGAAGTAACTCCCATCAAGGGAGTTACTTATGACATTCTTATGACACATATGACACATCTATGACACACACCCCCACATAAGCTAGCCTATCCCACAAATGTAGGAAAACTCCATGTATGCACATTAATATAATTTCCCTAATTACAAAATAAGGAAAAATAAAAACTTACACTAATACCCCCCCATAAGCGCAGCTTAGGTGGGCAGTGTGGAAATAGAAAATGGGTCCCGACAACTAGGCTTGATGAGGTACCCATGTACAAATGCAATCTCCCATAAGATAAAGAAAAGGAGAAAACCCGTAGGAAAAAAACTCCCCCCAAAAAGAGAGATAAAAGAAAGAAGAGGATAGAAGCCCCCCCTGAAGATGATGCTACTGCAAATGTAGACCACACCCCAAGAAGAGCTCGTAGATGAATGAACTTGTTCTCAGTGAAAGGTTTGGTGAAGATGTCTGCAACTTGCTCTGAAGACTAGCAAAATATCAAGTCAATGACCTGACTATGAATATGCTCCTGAATGAAATGCATGCGAATCTCTATGTGCTTGGTCCACTGGTGCTGAACTAGATTCTCGTAAATCTGAATAGTACTCTGGTTGTCACAATAAATGATGGTGTGGTGCCTGATAGGAATGCCAAACTCAAAAAAAATCCCCTAAAGCCAAATAGCCTCAGTAGCTACATTAACAGCTCCCCTGTACTATGCCTTTGTGGATGATATAGCAATAGCATTCTACTTCTTGTTAGACCAACTGATATGACCAACACCTAGAGAGAAATTGTAACCAGAAGTGGACTTGCGAGTCTATGAATTGCCAGCCCAGTTTGAATCTGTATATCCAACCAAGTCAACCTCTATGCCAAATCTATAATAAATCCCATATCTCTGTGAACCCTATATGTAATGCAAGATCCTCTTAGCTGCTTTCCAATGCAGCTCATGAGGTTCCTGCATGAATCTGGAGACAAGTCCCACTGTATACGATATGTCAGGACTGGTGTGAGTCAAGTAGATGAGACTACCAACAAGTTGTCGACACCGAGTGGCATCAACAAATGGTGAAGAATAATCAGCCTCAAGCTTGACTCCAAATAGAAAGGGAGTCAGAGATGGCTTGCAATCAGCCATGTGAAACTGAGCCAATAAGTCAAGAGCATACTTAGGTTGTGCAAGAGAAATCCTTAAATCTAACTGTGAGATCTCGATGCTAAGGATGTAGTGCAACAAACCCAAGTCTGTCATATCACATCTATCCTAGAGAGATGCCTTCACCACTGCAATAGTCAATGAAGAACTCTCGGTGATCAAAAGGTCATCAACATATAGAACCAAAATCAAGAGCAAATCATCCTGCCACGAGAAGTAGACATTGGGATCATAATGGTACCTAGTGAAACCCACTATGAGAAGGAAGGAATCCATCTTGGCATACCAAGCTCGAGGGGCCTATTTGAGGCCATAGATAGATTTCCTAAGTCTGCATACTAAGGAAGAATCCTGAACAAATCCTGGCGGCTACTCCATGTAGATCTCCTCCTCTAGGTCTCTGTGAAGAAAGGCACTCTTCACATCCATCTGATGCACATCCCAACCATGTGCTACGTCAATAGCCAAGGTGAGTCAAATAGAAGTCATCTTTGCAATGGGTGCAAAGGTCTCTGAGTAGTCAATGCCTGCCACATGTGAAAAACCCTTGGCAACAAATTGTGCCTTGTACTTATCAACTGACCCATCTGCTGCAAACTTGGTCTGATATATCCACCTACATCGAACCATATTTCTTCCCTTAGGAAGTGAATTCAAGTCCCAAGTGTGATTTTTGATTAAGGAAGAATATTCTTCCTCCATAGCACTATCCCACTCAGGTACCCCAGATGCCTCTTAAAAAGTTTGTGGATCCAAAACTGAAGCAAAGAAGGCATGTGGATCTCTCTAAAAATCCCCCCTAGTACGTCTGTCATCTGGGAGATCTCCTGCCCAAGTGCCAGTACTCTCAAGTGTTTGTCTGGCCCAAAGTGGCCTGGAAGTGGGCAAGCCAGGTGCTAACTCCTCATCCTCTGACTGACTAGAGGTGAATGACTCTACATCACTGTCTTCACTGTCTGAACTCGAAGAAGAAGAAGATGTCTTTGGCTCAATAACTTGTTGTGGCTGATCTGAGTCTGATGAGGAATCATCATGAAGAAGTAGATCCGATGAGGGAGAAGAAGTGTTAAGTGTTGAGTCTCTATCACTTTCATGAAAATGGACACTTCTCTCGATGAACAACTCATGAGTGATTGGATCTAGAAGGCGATATCCCTTAATACCATCTGGATATCCTACAAAGATGCAAGGCTTGGATTGTCATTCCATAGCTTTGTGTTTCTTCTTTAGAATGCAGGCCATGGTTGGGGATCCAAAAACCCTAAGGTGCTCAACATCAGGTTTCTTTTTATGCGAAGCTTCAAAGGGTGTTATCCCTTTCAAAGCTTTGTGAGGAACCCTATTTTAAATGTAGCAAGCATAATTGATGAATTCGGCCTAGTATTGTGCTGCTAAGGATTTCTAGTGAATCATACAGCTACCCATCTCTTTCAAGAACCTATTCTTGCATTTTAAAACCCCATTCTGTGAAGGACTGTAAGTGACTGTGCACTGCAAATCAATCCCCTCTATGGTGCAAAACTGCTCAAACCTAATGCTGACATACTCCCCTCCATTATCAGTTCAAAGAACCTTGATGGATTTCTCACTTTGTTTCTCAACAAGAGCCTTGAAGTATAGAAAATTTTTAAACACTTCAGACTTTTGTTTGAGAAAATATATCCAAGTGTACCTAGAGAAATCATCAATGAAAGTGAGGATATACTTGGCCCTTATGAAAGATGGTTTGGGAAAGGGTCCCGATACATCACTGTGGACTAACTCCAAAGGTTGTGAAGCCCTCCAAGCTTTGCCTTTGTCAAATTTTGCTTCGGGATGCTTTCCAAAGGAGCACCCCTCGCAATGTCCTTTTGAGAACTGGACATGAGGCAAGCCAATGACCATGTCATGTTTGCAAAGTTGCTCAAGGTAGCGGTAGTTGAGTTAGCCAAACTGCTCATGCCATAGTTTGCTAACTCCATCTGAATGAGTCAGCAATGTTATTGGAGAAGAATCTAATGCAAAATGTGAGGTGTATAACCTTGCTTGGTGATCTGCCCTACCCATTGACACTGTAGTATCACTATGCAACTCCCTGATAGCCACTGAATCTGGTGAAAACTCAACTCTCATGCCCCGACCAATGTGAGTGATTTGGTACACTGATAGAAGATTGGTTGAAAGAGAAGGAACACTTAGAACATTGTTGAATGTTCCTCCTTCCATTTCAACTGACCCTCTCCCTGCAACATAAATTGATGTGTCATCACCCAAACTAATTGAAGTCATGCTAAAAGGCTCTAAAGATGAAAACTCAACTAGTGAAGAGCCCATGTGGTGAGAAGCACTTGAATCAATGACCCATGATGTTGTAGAAGTTGTAGTAGCTACAAGGGCCTTGCCCTTTTCTTTCTCCTTGCCCTTGCCTTTTGCCTTGGTAGAATCTTGGGTAGACAAATTTTGCTTGATGGACTCAGGAACACCTATGTTGTGCTTCTCTAGAAGATGAGTTAGGTGATATATTTATTTCTTCATGCATTTGTGTTCATCATGCCCTATCTTTTTAAAATAGGCACACTTAACCTTCTCCTTCTTAGGTTTAGCATTGGAAGAGGAAGTCTCAATGTTGTTTTTGGCAGGATTGTTATTTTCTTTCTTCTTCTCCTGGTCTTTGTTCTTTTTCTTCTTCTCTTTTGTTGAAGTCTTATCCTTACCATTTCTAGATATCAAAGCTTGGGGTTGAGTAGACTTCATTGTGCCCATTTGAATTAGCTTATCTTGCTCCCTAGTCAAGTCGGCAATGAATGAATCTAAAGAAGACATTTTCCATGTAGTGCCAAGGGCACTTTTTGTGGCATGGAAAGTGGAGACAAAGACTTAATAGCTTGGACCTAACTTTGTGAGAATAGAAAGGATGAGTTGATCATCTTTCTTCTCTATCCCGCATTCTTTCAATTGCAATCTAAGGGCCTTAAACTTAGTGAATAAGTTCTGTAGAGTGTCAATGTTGCTAGGACTTAGACTTATGAGTTCATTTTCGAGCTCATGACCTCTCATCTCATCAAGCTTCCCAAATAAGTTTTCTAAGGTGTCCCATATGTCATTGGGAGTCTTGGAGGATTCTAAATGGAAGAGGAATTTTTGAGACACAGACAAGCTTAGTAATACATAGGCTTCATCATTATGGTTGTACCACTTGACCTTTTCAGCATTAGTGTTGGGTTCTACTTCAGTACCCATGGTGATCCTAGACAACCCTTTGCTTCTAGGAATGATTGACATTTTAACCTTCCATTCATGATAGTTGAAGGGTGTTAGGGGTTTAAGTTGAAAAGAATCCATTTTTAGCTGAATTTAGGTGAAGTTGTGTTGATTGCAAGTTGTGAATTTATGCAGAAAGCAAAGATTTGCAAGTTGTGAAAGGCAATCACACCCCTTGAAATATTGAGCCCCCCCCAAATATGCAAGTGCATGCTTAAAAGACATTGGGCTCAGCTGAGAATGCGTCTTAAAGCAATCAGTGCAAGAGTTAAGCAAACAGGACGTCGGACTCAGCTGAAAATGCGTCCCAAGAGACCCAAATTTTAGGCACTTTATAAACTAGTGCATTTTTTACAAATAAAAAGCCTACGTTATGGAGAATTGAATTACAAACACTTTTGCAAAAAATGGAACCCAAATCTGAGCTACTATTTGCAAGATATTAAAGGTTCAATTTTCTCGTAAACTAGTGTTTTTGTAAAAAAAGCATTAAAATATTAAAAAATGCCTATTATGAGAGAGAAAGTGGCTTTCCAACCACTTGTTGGATTCAAAATGGAATGAGGAATCCAAAATAGGTTTGTGTGAGGGGGAATTGGCCTCCCGCCAACCTGGGCCTCACCCTTCGTCTTCATAGATTGAAGATACAAGTTTTAAATGAAAACCCCAAAATTACCAAATTGTCTAAAAAACTAAATATTTAGTCAAATTGACTGGTTTTCATTTTACAAGTCAATTTTTAACTAAAAATAATGAAGAAAAGATAGAATGAACGGATTCCAAGTGTCCAAGGGGCGCCACATGGGACGTCAAGCAAGGAAGGGGCACCAAAAAAGCACAGTCCAGAATTTTACTTGCAGAAAAGACAAAATAGAAATATGCAGACCTGCTGGAATTCATATAGCCTGCTTGGCGCCTTGCAAATAGAGAAAAAAATTAGCTGGAAGGACTGCCTGAGGCATGGCAGAAGGATAACAGCAGAAGTTTGGCGCAGAGTTCCAGAAGTTTGGCATGGAGTGCTGAAGGCGTGGCTGAAGGCACCTTGCAAACAGAAAACCAGACAAAATGGGACACCATACCACTATGGTCAGCTGTTGGAGAGTGTGTGGGTCTGTAAAAAGGATAGCTACTGCTGGAAGGACAGAAGCTTGGCACAGACCAGAAGAACGATGGCACAGAGTTGCAGAAGTTGCGCCTGGACTGAAGCAGAAAGTATGCTCTACCAAAAGAGTGCTACTCCTCCCTCTGCTGCTCCACACAACAATGGTGCCCAAGAACCGAAACAAAACCAGCATCTGAAGTGAAGACAACCAAGACACCCAAAGGCCAAGGATCCCAAGATGCAAGAAATGATATTGAAAGATTTTTTTATTTTAGATCAAATCTAGAAATAAAAAAATAAAGGAAACTCCACTCCTCTTGATTTCAAAATAAACTAAAAGCATAACCAGACACATGAATACTGGGTTTGCTCTAATATCATATCAGAGTTGTTGCCAGAATCTGGATAATGTGAGTGCAATGGAGACGTGATCACACGAGATGAAGCAAGTGCACACCACATAGATACTAAAGCAATTTGAAAATAACACAAGAAGATAAATTGCACAAGCCAAAATGGAGAAAACCAAAATTGAATTAACATGAGATGGCCAAAGTGAGGAATACATATAAGAGAGTACGTAAGTAACTCCTCCACAAAAGGTTGACAAGGCACCCCAAGAATAGACTGTAACTCCTCCATGAAAGGTGGTGACAAGGTGCTAAGAATAGAGAAGTAACTCCCATCAAGGGAGTTACTTATGACACCTATGACACATCTATGACACACACCTCCACATAAGCTAGCCTATCCCACAAATATAGGAAAACTCCATGTATGCACAATAAATACAATTTCCCTAATTAAAAAATAGGAAAAAATAAAAACCTACACTAATAAAGTCATCCTTTGGACAAGCCTTGTTTATGTCTTTGAAATTAGTGCATATTCAAATTCCTTCCAGCTTCTTGCTAATTAGTACGACATTCAAGATCCACTCTGAGTAGTTGATTGATCGAATACATCCTACTCCCAAGAATTTTTTCAACTCTTTCTTCATTAATACAGTAATGCAAGGATGCATCTTATGCAATTTTTATTTTATAGGTTTGGCATCAGGATGTACCACAATATGGTACATAACCAAGGCAGGGTCCAGACCTGGCATGTCAGAGTAGGCCCAAGTAAATATATCGACAAACTCCCTCAACAAGGTGGTAAAGACTTCATGTTCCTCTTCAGTAAGGGAAGCACCTAATTTGATCCATTTCGGGTCATCTAGAGTCCTCATGTTAACTTCTGTAGTGTCCTCTACAAAAAGTGTTGAACCATCTTCCAGAATAGCCGATAAAGATTTGAACTGGCCTGGAATGTTAGTGTTCTCTTTTAGGACTAGCTCTTCAAGTTCTGATAGGTATGAGGAATTAGAATCTCCCAATGGTAGGGATGACCATGTGATAAAGAATGTTGGGAACTCTTGGATGATTCAATCAAAAGCCTTTGGTTCTTTAAAACTGAACTCAGACCCATAGGCAAGTTCATTGTGGGTGGTTTTCGGAGTTATGTTTGAGGAAGGTTGAACACTCCCATCTAATGATGCTTAAAACAAGATTTCACCATTAGACTCACCTTTCTCTTTACTAATTTCTTGGTCTAAAGCACCTCAAAGAGGTTTTTAATTTGGGACCTCAATATTTTATTTAATTGTTTGTGGCTAAGGGTGTTCACCCATTCTCCAAAATAGGCTTCAATATCTAACTTGATTGAGAACCCTTGTTTGTGGTCTCCCAACAGAACATTATCCCTTAGGCCTAGAAAATTAAAAAAAGCCTCATCATTTTGAAACTCGTTGACTGACACTATTGATTCTTGTTGGTCCCAATCTATAAGTTGAGGATAATATAAAGGAACTAGATTATTGTGAATCACTGGTTGAAAGGTACAAATGGTATTGGTATCAAACAAATTGGTATCGGCTAGGTCATCGAAAGGGCTATGATCAGACTCTGCTTCTCTATTCGTATACTCTTCATACTTACTTATATTTTAGCATCTCCAATTTACATTGGGGGCATGTTTTAGAAACATGTCCTCCATGTTGGTACTTATACCAGTTCCAAATTTCTCCATATTTAGTGGGGGCATACCTTGGAAGCAAGCTCTCCACACATTAGTCAAGATTTGCTCAACCTAAAAACTTAAATATTAGTCAAACTTATATATTCACTTTAGTGATGGGTTCATCCAACCCCTAAATTATTTAAAACTTTAGTTATCTAGCAATCTAACCTTGTTTAATGACTTTGTTTTAAAATTTGTAGGGACAATTCCAGTGAATCTTTGAACAATTCAATGTATAGGTGGGTAAAGATAATTTTAAGAATTTATTTATATAAAAAGTCATATAAGACATAATTAAGTTGGAGGCTTATACAGTGGAACAATGTCCCAAATTTGTCTCACAAAGAAGCGAAATAAATATTCCATTTTCACCATTCAAACATAGTGCAGATTACTAGGTTTAACTATGCATGGTGGTGGTGTGGACACGAGAGAATCAATTTAAATTGGGAAGGTGGCCAAGTTGTCAGGTCAAGTGGGACTCATTCACTGTACTTGATGAGATGAGACATGTGTTATTATTATGATGACCAAGGAGATGAAATGAAATAAGTTCAAATAACTTCATTTTTATTCTCCTCTTCAAACACGTAATGCAATCTCTGGAATATGGGTTGAAGTTATCCACAATAACTAGGAACAAACTAAGCAGCAGGGCATGGAAAGATAAAAGCTATGGAACTTACTATTATGAATACACATTTATTGAAAGAATGGTAAAGTTGTAAAAGGGTCAAGTTGAATCTTTCTGGTCTGATTTTGTATTTTGTATACAAGGAAATGCAAAAAACTTTGACATTATTGATTTGAATAGGGTCTATATTATTTCTAATTTTTGTATTGTTTCTAATTTTTATTTATTTTATTTTGTGTCATGGCTACCCTTCCATTTCCTTCATTTTGTTATATTTTTTCCCTTTTTCCTTTCCTGGATGTTTTATTTTCAGTTATTAATACAAAGAAATAAGCAGAAGATGATTTACTTTATTTTATTTTTTAATTAATAATTAAGAATTGTCAAGCATAAGTGAGTTAGAAAATTGCAGAGAGAAAAAACATATGCCACCTCGAAGGACAAGAATATATGCAGTGTTAGTGTATAACAAAATATTTTTTACGTTCTTGTTTCTTGATCCTACAAACAACAGATCTTGAAGGAACACCTAATAAGACCTATGATTTCTCTATTTGACCCATATTCTACAACTCGTTAACCAACGAAAATCAAAGTATATGATATATTTGCTCTGTGAGAAAAAAAAAATTATACTAAGATAAAAAAAAATGATAGATTGTGTAATAAGGTATGAACATTGTATAAGCAGTTTTATGGCAGATCCTACAGATGGGGTCACCCATGAAATGAATTCATTTCCATGAGAAGTGGGAGCAGCTCAACATATGTTTATGATGTGGTATTTGAGAAACAATCTATTTCTAAATGACCGTTATGATTCTCAGTGCATAGGTGTATGGTTCACCTTCCTTTTTATTAAAGTTACATAGCCTCACATACCCAACATTTATTTTTGAGATTATATATATTATATAAGTATATATATTGTAATTAATATTTATAATGTGCTAAAATAAATACTATAATATATTACAATTAAAAAATATAATATAATATAGTGAAATGTTTATTAAATATGATTAGATAAAAAAAAAAACAATTCCTCCAATTCCACCTTGGCAACTGCGAGTAGTACTCCGTACTAACCTCGTCCTCAAGTTACACTTCAGCCAAAATAATTTGTGTTATTGAATTATATAATAATTACGTTAAGGAAGTAGGAAATTTTACTTGACGAAGATACACAATATCTACCGTGTGATATGGGGGAAGGGCATTTGATTCTATAACCGCTGCATTTTTATGTATCCTTTTCAAATAGAAGATAGAAAAAGAATACAAAACCCAATCAATCGTCAGGTTACTCTCTCCAAGCGCAAAGCAAGACTCTTAAAAAAAGCGAGCGAGCTCTCTGTTCTCTGTGATGCTGAAATTGTTCTCATCATTTTCTTCACAAGTTTGATAGCATTTACATGAGAATTGTTGTGCATGTTTCAATTTTCGAATAGGGTTTTTGTTAACACGTGTTCTATTGATGGAACATATTAATGTGTAGATATATTAAAGTGCACCAGAAGTTTAACATGTAGTATCTAATATTTGTTCAACATTTATTCTATAAAATTAGAAGTAACCAATCGCATCTTAACAAGACTCAAGTATTGATACCTTAATTCACAATATGCGGGATGTGTTGCTTCAACATCCCTAACTATATTCATGAGTTGATTTGCCTTGATCAAATGAATGATAAGCTTTCTTTCCACAGTGATTTGGGTGAATGCAAGTCTAAACTGTCAAAGTGGTGAAAAGTGAATCATTGTGAAGCTGGTGTGTCAGTCCCAAATTTATGTGGACCATGGGCACGTCTTCATGCAAGCATCGTGTGGGTGTTTGTGAGCAGTTCTGTTGGTCTCAGATTTCGTGAAGCAGGGGTGGGTTGTCCTAGGTAGAGAGTAAGTAGACCTTGGGAGGGAATTGTTCATTGTAATCATTCGAGTGGTTTCGAGCATTATTGATTGAGCCCGACTCGGTGGTTGTTGTGTATGTTGGCCTATTTATTGTACTTTAGATCGGATTGTCCTGAAGAGTTAATAAAATACATGTTACTCCCATTTTTCTTGCATTGTGTGAATGCTCATGTGTTTTGAGTCTATTTTCTGATCTTTGCAAGTGTGTGTTTTTATTTCCGCTGATAATCCTTTCTTTATACAAGTTGTTGTCCACTATGTTAATGTGTGTACGTGTGCAGGTAAACACTGAAGGCGTATTTTGTAGTTCTTGTAGAGTCCCGTCGCAATGAGGGATTTGGGTTAGGACAAGTGGTGTCACACACCCAACCAACTTCAGAGAGCTGGCCCTGTGACAATTGGTATCAGAGCACATGATTTGTGTTTTATGGGATTGTGTTTGCCTAAAGTTAAATAGTGTTATGCCTTCCCCTGTCGAGTTAGTCCAGTGTTGTGTTTGGTTGTGTCTGAGTCAGTATGGCAGGAGATATGTCTAAGATGTTGCTTAAGAAAATGGCCAGTAGGGGTCAAGAGCAGGGTCAGGCAAAGGTGAAGGTGGTCGCAGTTGCCACGATTGTAAGTCGAGAGTTGCTGTAGTGGGTGAAGGCCTTGTTGAGTGAGTTGGTGCCCAGTTCCAATTGACGGGGGACCGTGTGGATATGAGATTCAATGAGATTGAATAGAAGGTGACTACCATGGAGCAGACAATCATGGAACTTACTGGTAGGTTGGAGAAGGGCTTGGTGTTCCAAACAGAGTTACAGGATGAAGTGGCTTTATACTGATCAACGGTATTGGGTTTGGTGAAAGCATCAGGGTCTAGTTATTCTTCACTCTTGAAGCTCTCCAAGTTGAAGAAACCAGAGTGTTATGATGGTGAGCAAGATGACCATCTTCTTGAGAGTTTCTTCTGGGACATGGAGGAGTTCCTGACAGGGTTAGAGGGTGTATTAGGGGCACAATAGGTGTGTGTTGCAGCAAGGTACCTCACGAGTATGACAAAGGTTTGGTATAGAACCTTGGCTAACAACATTGCATCAAGGAGTTCTACACGGAGGTTGGACTCTTGGGAGGATCTGAAGGAAGCCCTTGGGGATCAGTTTTGACCTAGGAATGCAACATGGTTGGCTAGGACTAAGTTGAGTCAGTTTAAGCTAGTGGGGAAGATGGGAGAGTATATCCATTCTTTCCAAAGCCTTTTGTTGGAGGCCACCGACATGTCAAAGATGGATAAGTTGTTTCAGTTTACTCATGGTCTTCAGTCATGGGCTCAGGGGGAGCTCTGTCGCCATAAAGTGTTCGATGTTAGTGAAATAATTACTATAGCAGACCGTCTCTTGGATTTTAGAGAGGTTTATTCATCCAAAAACACCTTCAACCCTTTTGCATTAATGTGGGGAGGCATTGGTAAGGGGTTGAGTAAGTCCTTAGGGAAGCCAGTGGGTGACCAGGGAAGGAAGGCTACTCTGAAGTCGTCAGAGGGATCTTGAAAGTCTTGGAGCACTTCTATGGGTGTTGAGAAGAAGTCACTAGTTGGAGAGTCAAGTGGGAACTAGTTTCATTTGAAGTGTTGGACGTGTGGTGGGAATCACTACAAGCAAGATTGTCCGAAGCGGCAAGGGGTGTTTGCAGTTCAAATGGAGGAGCCAGATGAACTGTGTGTGCTCAGGGGAGCTCAATGATAGGGAAAGCTTGGGTTTAGAGGTGGTCATTATAACTTGCTGGGGTTGATTATTGTGGAAGGGGTGCTCACAGACTCAGGTTTCCTGCAATTAGAAGTCAACCAGTTTAGCCTTGAAAACTTGGCCTCCAGACCTCCAGGGGTTCAAGTAGGCTTAGAGTAGTTACAAGCCATCCATGTTGCGCTGAGATAGGGTTTACCCAGGTTGGGTATGGTGACAGTTTTTCCCCATCTTGGAGTTCTTTTGAGTCAGATCCGTTGCAGATGTGCATGGTAAAGATTGTGGAGAGGAGTGGGATTGGGAAGATGAAAAGGGGTGTTGGGTTGAGTATGCAGAAGAGTGCAAAAATTGGTAAGGAGTTGGTGTATCTTGTATTGGTTAGAGGTAGTTGGGATGTTGATGGGGAACAATAGGTTCATCTCTCCTGTTGATGTGAGGTGGGTTCTTCACAGCCATGGCATATGCTCAAGAAAACATCATCTTGTTGTGTCATAGAGAAGGTAATTAATCAAGTGCATCACATTAGTTCTAGAGGAGAGTTCTTGGGAAGAACTTCGTTCCTATTGTTGGACATGGGGTGTGGTGATCTGAAGAGTTGTCTTTGCTTGTTATACTCTTGTGTTGGAGTTTTAATACTATTTTGGGGGAAAGTTCGATGGGGTCACTTGGCCTTTACTGTGTTTGCAGAGTCTTGAAGAGGTGGGTCATCAGGAGTTATTTTCATCCACCCCAAGCTTGGGGGTTGGCAAGATTAGGGTGATCTTGTGAAGCTACATTGGTTTGGTGTGGCTTGGGTAGGCAAGATTTTCTACGTGATGAAGTTACCATAGGTTCAAGTTATTTCTCAGTTGTATAACCAGTCAGATACCTTAGTCCCTGATGAAGCTGAACTAGTGATGATTCCCATCTAAGTGCCCTTCTGTGTGTGATAGGTAAAATTAGAGTGATAGTTGGAATAGTTTATTGAGGTGAAGACATAAGGTTACTTGGCAATCTGAAGAGGAGGGAGTTTCTAGTGGTGTTGGAATGGTAATTTTTCAGCAAGCTGGGAGCAGTTGGTAGCCCTCAAAGTTAAGGTCATGGAGTCTGGCCTTAGTCTCTTAACTCTGGAAGGAGCCTGGATAGGGGATGTGTTTATCTCTTGGCTTTGGGTTTGAAAAGGGGACGTGTTAATCACTTGACTGTGAATGGAGCTTGAAAAGGAGATGTGTTTATCTCTTAGCTTTGGGTGTGAAAAGGACGTTGTTTTGGTCTCTTGACTCTGAAGGAAGCTTGAAAAGGGGATGTGGTTATCTCTTAGCTTTGGGTCTAAAAAGGGGATGTGTTGTCCTCCTGACTCTAGAATTTTGGATAGAGCCTGGAAAGGGGTTGTGTTGGTCTCTTGGCTTGGATTGGGTCTGAAGAAGGGACGTGTGAATCTTTTGGCTTTGGGTTGAGCCTGAATAGAAGATTGCCTCATGGGTTCTAGCCAGTGGAGTCATGTCGGCACTGTGGACGTCACTAATTTTTAAGTGGGGGAGTCTATGAGGGATGTGTTGCTTCAACATCCCTAACTACATTCACGAGTTGATCTACCTTGATCAAATGAATGGTGAGCTTTCTTTGCACAGTGATTTGGGTGAATGCAAGTCTGAACTGTCAAAGTGGTGAAAAGTGAATCATTGTGAAGCTGGTGTGTCAGTCCCAAGTTTATGTGGACCGTGGGCAAGTGTTCGTGCAAGCGTTGTATGGGTGTTTGTGAGCAGTTCTGTTGGTCTAAGATTTCGTGAAGCAGGGGCGGGTTGTCCTAGGCATAGAGTAATTAGACCTTGGGAGAGAATTGCTCATTGTAATCATTCGAGTGGTTTCGAGCATTATCGGCTAAGCCCGACTCGGTGGTTGTTGTGTATGTTGGCCAGTTGGCCAGTTTATTGTACTTTGGACTAGATTGTCTTGAAGAGTTAATAAAACACACATTACTCCTAGTTTTCTTGCATTGTGTGAATGCTCATGTGGTTTGAGTTGATTCCTAATCTTTGCAAGTGTGTGTTTTTCTTTCCACTGCTAATCCTTTCTTTATACAAGTTGTTGTCCACTATGTTTGTGGGTGTACTTGTGTAGGTAAACACTGAAGGCGTAGTCTGCGATTCTTGTAGAGTCCCATCGCAATGAGGGATTCAGGGTAGGACAAGCGGTGCCGCACGACCGGCCAGCTCCAGAGAACTGGTCCCGTGACACAATTATTGGTACTCCAAAAATTAAATTTTAATCATAGATTTAAAAAATACATTATGATAAAATCGGTTATAATAAAATATATAATATGTTAGAGTTGAGATCTTAGTTATAAATAATTAAAATGACATATTAAAACAGATAAATTTTTCAAAATCTAATATAATATTATGACACATTAATTCCCTATCCAAAATTAAAATGCAAGATTACTAGAACCTTTCCCTATCCATAAAATCTTTATCATTTTTCTTCAATAATAACTCTCTCTTCTATGCGACACTGAAGTTTATCTCATTCTTTCCTCGCCAACCGGAATGCTCTTACGAGTTTGCCAGCTCTCATGAATGCCACCGAGAAATCCCTATCATTTATTTTCAACGATTTGGTTAGTGTCAGTGGTTTTGCAAATACGAAATCTTACTCGAACCAAAAAGAAGAAAAATCATAAATGTGGGTACGAGTTTCTCAGAGTTGACATCTCTAATTAAAGGCCTATATATATTAGCATTAATCGGAGCGACAAGTATCAAATCAAATCACCGTGTTAACCGCGGGTGAACTTTGACAATGTGACGTAGGGTACAGGGTTTTTTTTCTCTTTTTGAGATCATGAGAATCCATTTCTCATGCGAAGGAAATGCAAGTTGAATCTGGAGAGTGCAGGTTGTATTTGGGCGAATGGAATAACCCCGTAGTCAAATCTGTACCTCATTCGCTGGCCTCCCTCCTATATATAGCTACTACTACCAGTACCACATCATTATCCCAGTACACAATCAGTCTGTTCTACTTATACAGGGTTTGCACACCTATTATCTCCTAAAAGGCTCTACTTCAAAGAAGAAGCGAGAAAGAAGCCACTTGTTCTCTTTTTAGAGTTTTTTCCGTTATATGTTTTAGTTTTATAGGTTGTTTGATATTATGGATATTATTAAAATTATTGATTTATTTAGTAATGGTAGAGGCACAATATTTTCAATATAATTTTTGTAAAATTTATGTTACAAAATTTCAATCAAAAACTTAGAATGATAGTATAAATTTAAATATCTGAATAACAACATATATATATATATATGATTTAAATAAAATTGTTTATATTATTAATATGATATATTAATAAAATTTATTTAAAAAATTATAATATAAATTTTAAGGTGTTTATTTCATATTAGTTATATATGATATTAATTAATAATTTAATTATTTTCTTACAATTTTTTTTTGTTGATTGGTAATATATTATTTTAGTTTGTAATTTTTTTATTTTATAAAATAAGTTGCAAACTATACATGATGGTTGGGTGCGGTTGTAGCAACTTGTATTCTACTTTTTAAGTTGTCCCAGTGTAAAGTTACAAAAGTTAATTTTTTAATAATAATTTCTGTCAAAATAATTTAACCAAAAAATAAATATGCGGTAAATTTTACATATATTCAATTAAATACAATTAAATAGATATCAGATTTAAAATCATCATTAATTATTAACATATCACAAATATTAAAATTGAAGAAAAAATATATATATATAAATTTACACAATCTATAAACATCACCAATTCAAAATTCAGAATAATTTAAAAACAACACATATCCTAACTCTTCATATAAAAGTCCTAAGAAAGAATTTAAAAGCAAAAGCTTAATAAAAATATGGTATATAATTCACAAACCATGACAATTAACCGTATAAAAGGAAGAGTGCGATCAAAAGTAACCATTAATATCTAATTAAAATTATTCTATAATCTTTTAATTTAATATTAAAATTTAATTTTATATTTGAATAAAAATATTATTGTAATATTTTTTTAACCAAATAAAAATTATAAAGATAGAAAATGAAAAAAAAAAATTGAAATTTTATTAAACAAATATTCTTTTAAATTCATCAAAATATAAAATTATAATTGTTTTTGTTCAACAAAATTTTACATCCTTTCATCACTTTGCATACATCTTTTACATTATAATATATTGAACAAATTTGAATTTCAATCAATTGTGAAAGAAATGAACATTTGATAAAGTGAAAAGCTTTTTATTATTTATTTTAAAAATAAATTGTTTTGAATTGATCGTACCTTCTTAGGCAGAAATGGGTTCCATTACTTTTAGATTTATTTTTTATGAGTCTAATAAATTTTTAAATAAAAAATGATCTCTTCAATTTGAGTGATGTAAAGTATAAAAAAATTATTTTTATTAACTGTAAAGATTATAATTATAAATGTCAACCAATTAATATTTATAATTGTTATGTTTTCATTTTTTATATGAATTGTAATGATGAAGATTTTAATATGAATTATATTGGTGATATTTTATACCATAATAATATAAGGTGGTTTGAGAAGATTTTTGGTAAACCGAAAACTTCAATTTGTAGTTTTCATTTTTAATTTAAAATATTTTTTTATTTCTTGATTATTTGATTAAAAACATTGACTATGGTAATTTTTTTTAAAAAAAACCATATTTATATTGATTTATTCAATTTTTTTAAAAACCACCAACTAAATTATTGTGGATAATCAAAGTATTGGAAATCAAAGAAGCTTGCCATACTCTCATATGTTCTTGTTTGAATATTCCTTCTATTGCTAGACTAATATTTTTTTCTTAGAAGAAAGTTTTTATTAAATATAATTTTTGGTGACATCTTCCATTTACTTAATACAATATTTTGACAAAATATCAATCAATTTGAAAAAGACTTTTACATTTATATAATTTACTCTTAATTATAAGACTAAAATTATTGTGTAACATTTTTGTTCGTCCTTTAAGTGTAATTTTTTCCTCAAATTAATGTTCATTTATTTTGAGGTGCATAAATCATAAATCATCAAAATGTTGATAAATTTTTTGAATAATTTTTTTTAATGAACAACATTTGATACTCTGTAAATTTAATTAGATAAGACGATATTAATAATACAACCTTTAAATTGATAGAAATCGTGTCATTCCAACATAAAAAATTAACCAAATATAATATTAAACGCTTATAAGAATACCACATCACATCGTCCTTTATCTTGTAACAAATTGATCATATATAAAAAGTAAAATTGTGAACTAACTTTACTCAATTAACCAAATCTGTTTCAGCAACCTAACAACGCTCTCTTTAATCAGATATTTTTGTTTAAGTAGTTATTAGCACTAAAGGATTCACCCCATCAACATGGTAACCTACACGTTTCTGATACTTCTGCTAAAATTCTATCTCAATCTTCTACTTAGATCAAATTGCTCCATGATATTCATCTTAAAGGATTGGTCCTAATGCAGTTTCATTGATTTTTGTAGAATCGAACCCATATTCACCTCACCTAGTTCTCTAGACCAGCCTGGAATTTGGCGTACAACCTGCCTGGCAAATAATTTTTTATTATCACGGCGAGTTGTTTTTAGTGCTATCCATTATACATGTTTACCCGAAAATTAGCCGTCAATTTTTAGTAGCTTCGAAACTTTAAAATATGCCAAACTTTTTATGTGAATCATTCAACAAACAAGTGCCGTGGAGCGGCTTCAGCACCTGACGGTTTGCATGTTGCGAACTGCTGGGAGGCTGTTTTTGTATGGTTTGCATGTGTGGTTTCACTTAAATTTTAGAATAAGTTTTTAAAATTTAAAAAACTATCCGTTACTAAAGAAGTTTCCTTAATGTAAAACCTTATTTATTTGATTATAAATCAAATAAATACATTTATGAAGATTGGGAATAAGAAAATAAATTAAATAGATGAAAAATAATAAGCACTATGTGAATAAATATAAGGAATATAATCCTAATTAAATATTACATTTAGAAATAAAGATAAAATATATATTAAATAATTAAATATGAGCAAAACTAATGTTGTAAAATATGAGAAGATTAAATAATTACCTAAAAGAATAATTAATAATTAGTTATAAAATTTATAAGAAAGATTAACTCCTATACATGAAAGGTTTTTGAGCATGGTTAATCTTTATTTCTTCATCTTTGTTTAAATTATTAGAGTGTTTCAAGATTTTAATGGTTTCCGTAATTTTATACTTTTAGAAATGGTCCTCTAACATAATCATCCATCATCAATTTTTATCACTAAATTAATGACCAATACTCGAACCTCCTTAAAATAAGGTTCCCCTCATTTTCTGATACCCATGATCTAATTGAGGGATCTATCTACTTCAACCAAAACATCTTGTATTTCATAATATAATCAATTTCCCCCCATTCCATCCACTCTTCCTTTACTCCTAGCAATACACATTATCCTCATAATGCTTGATATGAATCTAAATGTAAAATCATTCATAGCATAACCAAACATATTATGATGCATCAAATTTCCAAATAAAAGTAAATGCAAATGTTCTATTGGAGTATTCTTAGAAGGAAAAAATTGAACTATGTCCTCAAAAATACCAAAACTATCCTCAACATACTTTGGTTTACTCCAAAGGTTTTTTGGAGAGTCGTCCTTTTTACGAAATGTCTATGCCCTTAACCTATAACATGTTTATGGATATGTGTGGCCAACCTGTGCCCTACATCTTATCTTGTTAAATTTCTTTGTGATATCATTTTGTTAGCAAGGGTAACTTATGGAGTAAACATACCTGAAATAGGGTACATATACGAGGTAGTGGTTAGTACCTTTTGATCATATTACAAATTTTATTTTCATTTGGATATTTATGGAGTTTTTCACCTTGAAGTGGTTCATTTCTATCTATTAAGTATTTTAATTTATTTTTAATTATTAGTGTGGATGTACTTAAACTGATCTTATTATTGAGACATACTATTGTTGACATGCTCATTTATATTTGTTTTTATGAATTGGTTTTATCTATCTAAGTATTTCATTACAAGTGGTATCAGAGACCTTTTGAGATCACTAAGCTGGTTCCAAAAAAATCTCTCCCTCTTATGTTATAATCTATGTTCTAACATTTTTATTACTAATAGATTATGCCATTATAGGCTGATTTTTTATCATTTTTATGTGAATCTATGGAGTGATAGGTTATGTCCCAATACACAAACCATTATATAGTATTGTATATTGATTTGTGCTTCCATGTACTTTTGGGTATTTCAAAAGACCTCTAGTTTTTTCTGAAGCTTGGCCATAGGAGATTTTCAGCCATTTGTTACTTGTGGTACACTAGAAAGTGGTTAGCCATGCAAATTTATTCATAACTGACCTTATAGATGAGATAGCGGGTTGAAGATATGCTTACCTTTGTATTAGAGTTTTGGAACATTGAGCACACATTTATAAATGGGATAGGAACTAAATTTTAGCCCAAAATTCAAATACACTCATTAACATCCCTTCCCATTTTTACTAACAATGTTCTTTGCCAAATATATTGCAGTGATTGTTTTGTGTGTTTCAAGTTTAAAAAAACATAACACCAGATCTGAGCAATTTTTTTTCGTCATTGAATTATTATTGTATTTTTTTTAAAATAGGGAGTGTTTGGAATTTTTTTTCACACCCTTTTGCTAATTAGCAGTCATTGAATTCATCTTAGTGAGATGAAAAAAATGGTATAAGTCTTTGCTACACATTATTAGGTCACACAACACTAAACCCTACACCCAAACCATAAATTTTGAAATGCTACAACTTCAAATTTATTCATGGCGGGTCCAAACACTGAAGGTTGTAGAAAAGGTCAAGACATTTAAGGAAAGACACCAAGAAATAAATAAATGGAATATAAATCCTCTAACCCACTATTTTTTATTAAGGCTAACCAATTCTATACCATTGTTTAAGGCATGGTTAAAAAGAGGATTTAAATAGACTATGAAATGAAATGCACTTAGTAATGGTCCAATTATTAAATCTCACTAGATAAGTGAAAAATATCTATAAGTCCTTGAATAATAAACAAAAAAACACTACCATCTAATAATTATACTTGTCACCACTCAGGTTATCCCAACCAAAGTAATCAAAGCCCATAAAATATACCTCATTAAATGAAAAAAATTCACTATTGTCAAAGAGGGCAATATTCTTGTGTAATCATTCCATCAACTAACTATATTAACTCCTTAGAAAATTGAATAAATGAGAAAAAGGGTTATGTTTAAAATATGGTATAAAATATACCAAAGGACATGTATGTGTGGATAATATTTTTTTAACATTGAATTGGAAATTAAAGACAACGAAGATGATGAATTCCAGCTTGAGAATGAGAAATAGATAGAGGAGTAATCTAAAGATTCTAGACAAACTATCTCCATCCATTCAAGTTATTGTATTAATACACTAGAAACCCTCAATTTTATCAGTTTCCTCAAGAAATAGAATGTGACAATGTTGATTGACTCCGTGAGTACACATGACTTCACCAATAGTAAGTTTTTGATATATTTGAACTATTTTTTTACCCAACCATAGAATTTTAATTCATGATTGCTGATGGTGGTACCATCATTTGTTTATGGAAACATCATGGCATTAATCTTTCTATGGGATAACATAGATTGGATTAGCCTATCTTTCTATTCCCATTAGTGGGGTAGGCATTGTTTTGGGAGTTGAATGGCTCACTACTTTGGGCACAATAGAGATGAATTTGTAAGAGTTATTTATGCACTTTAATTTTGAGTGAAGTACATTTGAACTTTGTGGGATATGATAAATATCATTATTTTTTATTACTTCTCATAAAATGTAGAAGATTCTAAAAAAAGGGTTAGACTGCTTTATAGTGCATTTATTTTCTTTAGAATTGCAATCAACAAACATGTTTCCACATCTCGATCTGAATATATTATTGATGACCACTTCATTTTTTTAAGAGACATGGCCAAAGGACTATTATGAAAAAGATATCATAATCATGCCATTCCAATGATTCTAGGAAGTCAAACTCTAAACCTCAAACCATACAACTATCCACATGTCCAAAAAAGTGAGATTAAAATTATGGTACAAGAGATGTTGGAAGTAGGTGTTATTTAACATAGTCAACTCACATATTCCTATCTTGCAGTCATGGTACATAATAAAGATCATACATGGAGGATTTTCCTAGATTACAAAGAACTAAAAGTGTATACCATCAAATAAAAATTAACTATTCTAGTCATTGATGATTTTATAAATGAGTTACATGGGGTTGAATAATTTAAAAAACTAATTTTTTTTTTGAGCTATAATAAATCTTCAATCAAATATGAGGATATCCATAAAAAAAAATTCTTAAATCATGAAGGCCCTTATGATTTTTTGGTCATGACTTTTGATCTAACAAATGCACCTCTACATTTCAAAGTTTGATGAACACTAATTTAAGGTCCTTTTTTTATGGAAATTTGTATTTGTATTTTGTATAAAATACTCATATATAATAAGACATCATAAAAATAATTGCAGCATGTGAAGCATGGATTTATAATTCTTGAATAATATTAGTTGTATGAAAAGCCATAAAAGTATGATTTTAGAGAATAAAAGGTGGAGTATTTTGATCATATTGTGTCATATTTAGGTTTCAAAATTGACCCTCATAAGATGAAATCTATGGTATAGTGATGAGTTCCAAAAACCTTTAAAAACCTCAATTTTTGTTGGTCTCATAGGTTACTATCATCAATTTATGAAAACATATTTTAGCATAATAGCACCACTCATAATCTTGTTGAATAAAATACCCTTCCATTATAATGAAAGAGGCATTTTTATGTTCAATGTCTATTTGGAAGGTAGATTGGGTGAATGAGGCCTAATTAGAATGGGAGAATGACAAGGATATACAACTTTTGATTCATAAAATCTAGCAATTTTAAAGAGCAATAGATAAATTTGAGTAGAAATAAAATGCATTATGGGATACAAATAGGTTTTTCATGTGGAAAAATTCTTCCCTCAATCACAATATCCTTAGAGATATTCAAGCATCTCCAATAAGGAAACATTTAGGATCTTTGAAAACTTATCCTAGAATCAAGCAAGGTTTATTCTAGGAACTAGTCAAGGGGGATATTCATATATTTTTGGTTGAATGTAAATCAGGTGTGATATAATTAATACCCTGAGTCTTTTACAACTCTTATCTATTCCCATCTAAATATGGGAGATTGAATCCATGGATTACAAAATTTCATGGAACTCCAAGGATCATAGTAATTGACTGTGACCCTATCTTCACCATTAATTTTTGGATGGAATTGTGTGCACTCACATCACAAAAGGGAAGGAAGCTTCAGTAGATGGAAATTAAAAGTGCATTCTTAAATGGGGATCTCAAAGAGGAAGTGTACATGACCTAGCTAGCAGGTTTCATTGATGAACAAAATCCACATAAGGTATGTCGCCTAATTAAGTCACTTTATAGAGTTAAGCAAGCACCAAGGGCATGGTATATTAAGATTGATGATCATATATTACAACATAGATTAATTCATATCCCCTTAGACACTAATTTGTATATCAGTAAGGTACGCAAAAAGATTGTCATTCTAGTTTTGTATGTGGATGACCTTGTGATCATAATAAGATTAGATGATCTTGTTGAAGAAGTAAAGAATGATTTGAAGAAATCCTTCAACATGACATATTTGAGGCTACTTCAATATTATCTTAGCTTGGAGATATGGAAAAAGCATAATCATATTTTTGTCTCACAGATGAAATATGCCAACATTATCCTTGAGAAATATGGGATGACAAATTATAAACCAATGTCAACTCCAATGGAGAAAGGTTTTCAACTATCTCAATTTCAGGAGTCACCTCAAGTAGATGAAACTCACTATAGGTAGCTTGTTGGGAGTCTCATTTAATTGACTTATACCAAACTAGACATATGCTTTGCTGTCATCTATCGTTAGAGATTTATGCAAGAGCCAAAGAAGTGTCATTAGGTTGCATCGAAGCATGTTTTGAGATATGTCTAAGGTATAGTTGATTATTGTATATAATACAAGAACTCAAATTTATTCTCGTAGGGATACACATACTTAGATTATGATGGATCTGTTGATGATAGGAAATCAACGTCATGGTATATTTTTCATCTTGGATTTGGACCAATTTCATAAATTAGTAAGAAGCAATATGTAGTTGTTCACTCCTCCACAAAGGCAAAATACCATGGCACATGAGGAGTTGGGTGTGAGGCAATTTGGATACTTCACATTATATCTAACATAGACATTCTTGAAGATCAACCACTAGTTCTTTTCTATGACAACTAGGGTGTGTTAAAGCTTGTCAAGAATCCATTATTTCATGAGAGGATGAAACAAATTGTGTCCAGTGCCACTATATTGGAGAACATGTCTTGAACCACCACATTCTACTCCAATACTTCCCCATAGATTTATAAGTAGCAGATATACTCACAAAGTCATTTGTCAAGGTGAAATTTGATCTATTTTGTGGGTACATTGGTAAAAACAATGTAATAAAGGGGGGAGTGTTAGCATAGCTATTCATTAGTATTGCATTATTTATAGCTAGGTACTAGTTTGTTATGGTAGTTGGCCTGATATAGTTGGTTTAACTATCATTCCTTCATTGTATAAATAAACATGTTCATTGCATAATAAATCAATCAAGCATTTTATCTGCTTCATCTGTTAGCATAACTATTCATTAGTATTACATTATTTGTAGTTAGGTACTAGTTTGTTTTGGTGGTTGGGTTGATACGATTGGATTAACCGTAATTCATTCATTGTATAAATAAACATATTTGTTGCATAATGAATCAATCAAGCATTTTATCTACTTCATCTGGTATAAGATCTAGGATAGGAGCCCCAAACGCCTATAGTGTGGCTTAAGGGGGGTTTTTGGACATGCTGATCTACAACTCATATGGACCAACAAGGACTTGAACCTAGGAACTTCTATTTGCTATTGGAGTGCTCTACCAACTGAGCTACTAGTCCCTTTATGACTAGCCTATCGTTGATCTAGGAATGGCTTATTTCCAACACCCGCTTAATCTACATTGCATGTGCTTGGGCCTCCTAAATTAGCTCTGATACTACATGTTGAGCTATAGCTCATATGGACCACCTAGGACTTGAACCTAAGACCTTTCATTTATTGTTAGAGTGCTTTATCAACTAAGCTAATGTCCCCTCTATGGATAGCCCATCATCAGTTCGGGTGTGGCTTAGTTCTAATAATTTGGGTACTCAATTTGATCATAACTCATCTCATCATCCTTAATCTGATTGGAAAACAAAGGTGGTTAATAAATTCCTAGAGTGTTATCTTCATTGTTTTGAATCAGATAAACAAGAATGGTGTTTGATAGTTACCACTAGCATAATGGGTATATAACACTTCCTTCCATACATCTTACATAATGTCTATTTTTGTGGAACTATAAGGGTACCATCATCCTTCCATTACTTTATTTTTAAGGGTACAACCAAAGGTTAGATCTACCAAAGAATAAATTCAATATTAGAAAGAGGTATTAGTTGGTCTAAGCAAGAATTTAGAAATGGCATAAAATTGAATGAAACAACATATAGATAAACATCATAGTTATAGGCATTCTATAACAGGAAATTGGGTTTTTTTGGGCTTCAAACATATAATAAAATGTTTCTTACTTGAAGAAGGTAATTGGACAAAGATTTTTGGCTTATACCAAGTTACCAAAATTTTATGATGGAAGAATTATTTCACAACCCTAAATCCTTTATACACAAAAAAAAATGTTATACACAATCGAGATTAAGGATTTCTTAATTATTTGGAAGAATCTTGACAACAAGAATGCAACATGAGAGGATGAAGCATTTATGTAGCAACATCCTTAGTTGTTCAACTTTGTAGGAACCATTGTTTTAAGGAGATTGGCATACTACGTGCTTAACCTTAAACTTGTCTAGGGATATATGTGTTCGACCTATGGCCTACGTCTTATCTTGTCACATTTCTCTATGCTATCATTATTTTGATAGGGTTATCCTGTGAAGTAAACATACCCTAAATGGGGAAAATATATGAGGTATTGGTTAATAATTTATTTTCATATTATGAATTCTATTATCATTCAGATGTTTATAAAGATTTCCCCCTAGAAGTGGCTCAATTTTATCTTTCAAGTATTCTACTTTATTGGAAATTATTGGTGTGGATCTACTTACTCTACATTTATTATTATCATATACTGATGTTTATATACTCATTTATATTTGTTTCTCTAAATTAATTTGATCTATCTAAGTAATTTAATTACATAAATCTTTAAGTGAAATATATGATCTCCCTACCTAGTTTTATTATGCCTCTAAACTATACATTGCTCCAAGCTAGCCAAGCATTCGAATCAGCCCAAAACCTTTTCATTTTCATATCTTCTCTACTTGCCTCATCCTTAGTACCATCCTTAATATTCGAACCAATAAAGCTATTGATGTGGAGAACCTCAAATCTAATCATTTTAAACATAGCCTAGAAGTCTTAGTAATCCATATCATAGATGTGTTTGACTACATGGTGACCCTTGAATTTCCACCTTCCTAGACCTCCCATATCATCCATCCTATCTATAAGAATGAAGAAAAAAATAATACTCATAATAGAAACACCATCATGTTTGGACAAATGTTGGATAAAAGGCAAAGGATATGTAGCTTTTGAGAGGGACCACGATATTAAATATTTATTATATCTTTGTTTTGATAATTATCATTCATGAATCCAAGGAAAAGAAGCATAGAACATATTATTGTTTTGTGGAATTTCACAAGGCAATTGATACATTTCCTCCTCACTTTCTAGTTCACATGCTTAAGGATTTTAGTCTTCCCCCTTTGTGTTTTAATTTTAATGACACTTTATAAGGCCATTGTTGGCAAGGTAACAATGAGGGATGGTGAGATAAAAGATATTAAAAGTACCATAGGTGTTAAACAATGTTTCCCACTCTCTCCTACACTATTTGGATTCTAAATTTATGAGGTAGAGGAAATGACTTAAGAAACATTGGATGCAACAAATTGTTACGTACTCTTTAGAGTCTCTATTTGAATTATAATATTTTAATGACATTATTTTGATGCCTCTCTTAGTGAGAGGTATCTAGAAACAACTTGATATGGTATCATCCTTTTTGATACTTATGGGCTACAAGTGAATTTAGATAAAATAAAAGTCACAACATTTATTATTTGTATAAATAAACAAAGCCATGAGATTATTACTTATAGAGTTTAGAAGGTTGAGGTAGTTTCTTCCCAAATAATGGATATGCAACTCTCATTAACCTTGATAAGAATTATTTTTGGGTTCAACATCGAGACACTCAGATGAAGATACACCACTTTCACTCATTATCACACCTACCTTGTATGGCTATGAAGTTTGGGGACCATACATTATAGTGGAGGACCAAAAATGAATAGAAGTGATTGTCACAATGCTATCCAAAAATATTTATGCTAAGATATCAATGCCTCATGCCATCTTCCTAGTATAATTTCACACAATGAAACATTGTTCATTACTTTAGTGATTTTTCATGTGGTGACAATGACTCACAAACTTAGATAATTAGGTAAGTCCAAAACTAGTCTACTTAGGTATCCATACCTTTCTCTCAAATTTTCTATAGAGGAGGCAAACGATATGGTTGAGTTATTTTGGTATATGAGATCTTTGAAAGTCGACAATTCTTAAGGAGAAGTGGGAAACAAGAACATTTATATTTTGTGATAAGGGGGTAGTGGAGATAGAATGGGACTACATCATGGAGTGTGCTACATATAATGGCATATATATCAAATACAATGACAACATAAAGGTAAAAAATCTAACCCACTAGTTTGAAAAAATGAAGCAGGATAAAACAATGATTTTTTTGATTAAAACCTACATTAAAATTTTCAACATAAAAAGATTTTTTTTTTACTAACTTAATAAGATAACCCTTATATAAAACAATTATATTAATACAAAACAACTTTGTTACAATTTTTAATCCCATAAAATTTATGATATGTAGCTATTATTAAAAGCATTCATTTAATTCATTCAAACCTGAAATATGTGATGAGTTAATGGTCATTGCTTTTATCTGCCTGCCCTTGTCATTGTTTTTTGTTGATGTTTTATCTTCCTACTTTCTTTCATTGTACAACATTAAAATTATAATGATAACAATGTAATTTCAATCACGAGTCCATGAGTCTCTCACCGAGGCTACATGGCATCATTTGAATTGTTTGTGACATAAAAGTATGCAAAAATTATATCTTCACTTTAGTGATGAGTTCATCCAACCCCTAAAAGTATGAAAAACTTTAGTTATCTAGCACACTAAGGTTCCCATTGCTCAACTTTGAATGTTCTTCTATTAGCTTCGCATTGAGATAGACCATTGTATCTCTCATGAGCTTCGCATCGAGACAACCTAATCGACTTGTTTGAAAAGTTGAGGCTAGACAAAACAATGAGTTTTTTAATCAAAATCCACATTAGAAGAGTCAACATAAAAAAAATAATTTGAAATTTTGCAAGACTGAAAAGATAACACTTATATCAAGCGATTGACTTAATGTGGAACCACTTTGTTACAAATTTTAGTTTGTGGTAGATATTATTAAAATCATGCATTCAAACCTCAAATCTTTGATGTGTTAATGTTCATTACTTTTATCTTCCTTCCTTTGTTGTCATTTTTCATTGATGTTTTATCTTCATACTTTATTTTTTTGATATGCTTGAAGGCATTACATGCAATCAGTGAACTACATAGAATGCCAAATACTAAATAAGCTTACATCTAAATCAGTTATCTCCTTTAGCTAAGCATTGACAAGTAAGGAGCATCCACACCATTCAAATTGCATAGGGCATGATCCTTGACTTAAATGGTCGACTATTTGTATCGGATATCTAAAGGGATTTGTACCTTAGTGGATGGATATAAGTAACTATCATCCTCACCAATTAGACTACAACCCTTTGGATTCTTCGTTAAAGACTAATTTGTATCATCTTAGGTGTAAAACTTGAAGGTGGACAACTTTTAAGGAGAAGTGGGAAACTAAAACATTGATATTTTGTGACAAGGGGGTAGTGGAGATAGAATGGGACTACATTGTGGAGTGTGCAGCGTATAATTATATCTATATTAAAAATGCAACGACAACGTAAAAGTAAACAACCTAATCGACTGGTTTGAATAAGTGATGCCAGACAAAACGATAATTTTTTTAATCAAAATCTAATTTTACAAAACTAATAAAATAACCATTGAATCAAACAATTATATTAATATGAAATAATTTTACCACAGCGTCTAATCCCGGAATAATTTGCGTTATTGAATTATTTAATAATTATGTTAAGGAAGTAGGAAATTTTACTTGGCGAAGATCCATAATAACTACCGTGTGATTTGGGGAAGGGGCTTTTGAATCTGTAACCGCTGCATTTTTATGTATCCTTTTCAAATAGAAAATAGAAAACCCAATCAATCGTCAGGTGCTTTCTGTTCTCTCTTTGCCAGCCCTCATCATTTTCTTCACGAGTTTGAAAGTTGCATTTGGAGAGAATGGAATATCGCCGTAGTCAAATCTGTACCTCATTCGCTGGCCTCCCTCCTATATATAGCTACCACATCATTATCCCAACACACAATCGGTCTGTTTTACTTATACAGGATTTGAACGTCTGTTATCTCCACTTCAACGAAGAAGCGAGTTGTTCGGTTTGTACAGTCCTTTTGTACAAGTTGTTTGGTGCACTCAATATTATTAGAATCTTCCTTTCATTTATTTATTAGTGGTAGGGTACAATACTTTCAATATAAATTTTTGAATTTAAATGTTTAGATAACAGCAGATTTTTATTAAGTATAAATGATTTATGTAAAGTTGTTTATATTATTAATATGATACACTAATTAAATTTATTTGAAAAAAATATGATATTAATTTTAAGATTACATATGATATGGATTAATAATTTAATTATTTTTTCACACTTTTTCTAGTGATTAGTGATTAATGATTTTAATTTAATTAATTAATTTAGTTATTTTATTTTAAATTTTTAAATAAAATTGTAAATTATAAATGAAGGTTTCATCATTAATTATTAATATATTATAAACATTACAATCCAAAAAAGAAGAAATATGTATAAGTTTGTGTAACATATAAACATCATTGATTGAAAACACATATCCTAACTTTTCATATACAAATTTTAAGAAAGGATTCAAAAACAAAAATCTAACAAAAAAATCTAGATTTAGAACTTACAGATCATGACAACCAATCATACAAACTAAGAAGCGAGATCAAAAGTGATTATTAAGTTCTAACTTTATTTTATAATCTTTTAATTTAACATTAAAATTAAAATTTAATTTTATATTTAAATGAAATTATTATTATAATGATTTAAAAAAAAAAATGATTTATTAAACAAATATTCTTTTACAAAATTAAAGATTATTTATCATAATTTAAAACTCATCCAAATATAAAATTGTAATTTTATATTTTTTCAAATTTTATTTATTTTTCTATATTTTAATTTTCAAACATTTTAATATAATTTTTGAAGTTAATTTTTGTTTATCAAAATTTTATATCCGTTCATCACTTTACAAGCATCCTTTACTTTATAACACATTAATCAATTTTGAATCTCAAGCGACTATGAAGAAATGAACATTTGGTAAAGTGACGAGCTATTTATTTATTTTAAAAATAAATTGTCTTGAATTGCCATGTGAATTGGCTATACATCTTTAGGTAGAAATGGGTTCCATTGTTTTTTGGCTTAGTTTTTTTTTTTTTTTAAAGCATAATAAATTTTTAAATCAAAAGTAATGCTCGTCCACATGAGTTTTATAAGGTATTAAAAAATTAATTTTATTAATTATAAAAATTATAATTAGAAATGTTAACAAATTAATATTTATAATTGTTAAATTTCTTTTTTTATAAATTATAATGAAGATGATTTCAATACAAATTATATATGTGATATTTTACATTACAATAATATAAGGTGGTTTAAAAAGATTTTTTTAGTGAATTTAAAATTTCAACTTTTTTTTTTAATATTTTTGCAATTTTTTTTATTAAAGTAACAAATTTTCTTTACCATATTTATATTGATTTATTGGATTTTTTTTTTAATAAAAAAATTACCAATTAATTTTTTGTGGATAATTAAGGTATTGGAAATCAAATAAGCTTACCATGCTTTCATGTTTGGACATTCCTTCTATTGCTTGACTAATATTTATTTTTTAGTATATATATATTTTTAATGAATATAATTTCTAGAAAGCTTGGTGACATTTTTCATTTTCTTAATACAATGTTTTGATGAAATCTCAATCAATTTGGGGAAGACTTTTACATTTGTATAATTGACTTCAAATTTAAAGACTAAAGTTATTATGTAACATTTTCATTCATACTCTTTAGATGTAAGTTTTCCCTAGATTAAAGTTTAGTCATTTTGAAGCACATAAATCATAAATCATCATGATGTTGATAATTTTTTTGAATATATATATTTTTTAATAAATAATCTTTAGTACTTAGTAAAATTGATTAAATATGATAATGATGATAATACATATTCTTGATTAATAAAAACACTATCATTTTAACCTTAAAAATTAATCAAACATAATATTAGATACTTCTAAGAGTACCACATCACATCATTCTTTATCATGTAACAAATTGATTGCATATAGAAAGTAAAACTATGAACTGACATGTATATCTTTACTCAATTAACCAAATCTATTTGGGTTGATTGCCAAAACTAAGTTCAGCTCTTGACAATGCTCTTTTTAGTCAGGGAATTTTTTATTTTACCATATACAATGTTATAAGACAAAATAAAATATTCTTGCTTCAAGTACATTTGATTAGTGTTGTCGGACAAAATATTCTGTAACAAAATTATTAACATAGTCAATATATATATATATATTTTCCATGGAAAGTAAGTAGATTGCTCGTCTTCTTTTCCTTTTTTTTCCCAGTTTAATTGTAATTTCTATTTGTACATATTTTCACTTTTTTTTTGGGTTATGATATTCTTTTATATTTTGTATATCTTGTTTTATAATTTTATTCAGAATTAAGCATCATGTCTTTATGTTAAAAATGGATTTTATATAATTAATAGATTCATATTTATTTTTCAAACTTTCATTATCAAGTGATTAAATTTAATTTTCTTTAAAAAACTTAATACATTAAATTAATTTTTTTCATATAGAATAAATGATTTATTTAATTATATGATTTCATATATGTTAATATACATTCAATAAATTTATAAATAAGTAAAATGTATATTAATTTATTTTAGTATTTATTTGTTCGATATAATTTTAATTGATGTATTAATTTTTTGACAAAGCATGAACAAAATAGTGCGGAAGTACCACAGTTTTTCTGCTTCTACAAAAGACTGTATACAACTATCAGAAGATGTAGAGGTATGATTCTAACCTTATTAATATATAAAATTTAATAATTATATTTTATTTTATTTTGTAATGATTTAAAAATATATAAAAATTAGAAAAAATCAAATTGCAAACATTATTCCATTCAAACTAGTTTTTTTTTAATTCCTAATCATCAAGCTTTGTGGTGATCATAGTCAAAATGAAATGTATTTATTTGTTTATATAACAAAATTATTAATAATTAAAAAATAAATATTTTTGATTAATAATTAAGTCTATGATCATTAGATCTAAATAAATTATAGATTTGAAAATTGATTATATGAAAAAAGTAAATGTAACATATCACATTGAATACCTATTATTAAAAAAATTACTACTAATTACAATCATTTTTATATATTAATAAAATTAAACTATAATAATATAAAAATAACATAAAAAAGTAGTGTAGTGATTTATTTTACAATCCGTTTGTCCGACCTTCCGACCTTCAACATATTTTGGAAGGAAAAATTATTATGTGAAATTGATTTGATATGCTTCAATGGAAAAATGAAAACTTTATACGCATAAATCACATATCATATACATTGTTTTTAATTTTAGTTATGTTCTTTAATTGATCTCAAAGCGCGATTATGGCTATCATAACATTGTTTGTTGATAGATGAAGGGGAAAATGATATTTCATACAATTTTTTAAAAATAATTAGTAATTTTTATTTATAAAAAGATTCATTTGTAAATTACGTTAAAGGTATAAGGTTACTTATCAATTGGTCATTTGTAATAAATTATAAAAAACTACCTTTATTTTTTAGTGTTATTTATTAATTGTGTCTAGCAAATTTATATATAGAATAATTATTTAAAAAATCTTTTAAAATTAATATATAAATAATTTAGATAAGTGCATAAAACTCGGAGGTTAAAAAGGGGTCTTAAATGGACGTGTTTTTTTTTGAAAAATAAGAAACTTCAATTTGTATAGATTATTTGAGACACCTAAATTCAAAATTTGAAGATATCATAAGAATATGAATATTAACACTTCAAATCTAATTTCAAAATTACTATTTTTTTGTGAAATAGTTAAGTATAAGTAGGTCAAACGTTCAAATATTTAAGAGGTAGTATTATTTTTTTAGAAAAATCACAGTAGATAGCTTTTGGTACGGCCCATCATTTTTTGGGCATCGTTTAGTTTCTTTATAAACACTTTGGTAGAAACTTAGATAAGATCATCTTGTTTTCAATCTATATTTTTAAAATTAATTAATGAATATTTATTTTTTTAAATGATTTGACAAGTCAATAGACTGAAATATAATCAATAATATATAATCGATCGTATGGTCCCCCTAACTACCTCAAAAAGAATCAAAAATTATATTTTTTTAATGTATATAGAATTAGGTCTAGTTTGCAACCATATAATTTTTTTTGGTTTAAATCAACAAATCAAAAGATACATAAACAAATATGAACATGTATAATTTTAGCATATAGTGTTATAAAAATATATACTTAGAAATAAATATATTTAACAACCATAAAGTAATAAAAATATGAAAAAAATATATATTTAGAAAGAGAAGAGTGGATTCAATGTTGTAGTCATATATTAAAGAAAAAGTTGGATAAATTTCATGGTGTTTAGCATGGATGAAGTTGTGTTTTATTACTTTTAGTCAAAAATATGCATTCGACTGTGTGTGTAGGTCCATGCCTTAGGGTCAGGAATCTAAGCCATTCTTGAACTTTGAGGCATGTATTTCAAATGTCAAATAGTAGAACTACGTATGTATATTTATCATGTATGTAGAATATTTTACTGTTAATTATTAAAAATTTACTCACAGATATAGTCTTCAAAACTACATACATGGTATTGCTATTATAAAAGTGCATACACAAAATATTTTACTATTACATTGTCATGCAGTAGGATTTGTATGGAGGTATTGAATCTATAATTTCACAAGATTGACTCTATAATTTTATATGTATCAATCCTTCAAGCAGTATGATCTATGATGGAGGTAGTATAATTGATTTAAAATCATATGTTATGGAATGTATCCATTAATAGGTTTCACTACTCTACAATACTTGAAAGGTTGATTGTTTGTAGCAAATGTGTATAAACATCCATTATGGATAGAATTTAAGGACCATTGTTGAGTAGATCCAGTATAACTTCCATTGAGTGAATCCATGGTCTATGTAAGAGTATGTTATAATGTAATTGATTTGGCATCACATGAAACATAGTAGATAGTGTCATTAGTCCTACTATGTCATCCAAAGTAATTAATCCTAGTGCTTGGTGAGAAAAAAATGACTAAAACTCTAACATTCTTATTTTATTTCTCAATAGAGTCCATATTGACACAATGTTTGTCAAAATGTTATGTTGCATATATTAAACCATGATCCAATATATTTCAAGACTTGATTAATTCTCATATTTGATATTCTAAGATGGAAGAAAAAAAGGCAGATATATATTTAGAGTGTGTTAATGAGGAAATTCACCCTTTTCAAATGATATCATGTCTTTGGTATAATGTGTCATTTGGTATAGTTTTGCCTTGAAATATAACATGTATAATATCCTTATACATAGTTGACTTCTTCATTACCTCTAACACAAAGATCTTAGATTGGGTATTATTATATTGGTCAATGATATCATACCCCTTTAGTTGAATTAGCTATCATCAAGGAGGTGGAGGGATTGAGTCTCGATAGGGTCTTGTAAGATGTAAAGCATTAGTATTTGATAAAAGTTAAAAATATGTTGTGTATAAACACATCATTGACCACTAGAAAATAAAAATAAGGAGGGTTTATAGGTGGTTCTTGATCCTCCAATAATTATCACAAGGACACAAGGAGGAGAACAAACACCACCGTAGCCCTTAGGATACAAACAAACAAATAAAAAGTAGATTAATGAAATGATTAAGATTAAGTGTGATATATATATATATATATATATATATATATATATATATATATATATATATATATATATATATATATATATATATATATATATATATATAAAAGATGCAAGAATATAAAATAATATACAAGATAATATGATAAAAATAATGAAGAGTCTAAGAAAAAATGATTTTTAATGAGTCTTTGATAGACGTCCTACAAAAAAATGATTAGTAGTTCCCAGTGGCACTTTTAAAGGGGCAACCTGCAAGATAAGTGATTAGTAAATTGACTGATAATCTTGAGGGGAAACATGCAAGACAAGATATTAGACCAAAATATGCCCTGTAAAAGATGATGTTACTTAGATAAAATATTCACTAGATTTACCCCTACAAGAAACAAAATGTTAGTCTAATAGGCCTTAAGAAAAGCACCCTAAAAAAATAATGATTTGGCTCTATAATTTATTTGGTGAGTAGTTTATGACGTGGAGTTATTAGGGTGATATCTCCCAATGGGGTCAAGTGGTAGTGCCCCTAATGCCAAAGGTAATTTGGCCCTTGTGGGATGCTTGGAATAACTCAAAATTCACCAAATTTTATAAAAAAAAAGAACACACTCAAAAATAATAATTTAAAGGCAAACAAAGAGTTAATATATCTAAAAGTGACATTAGTAGAAAAGTTATTTTAGCGTTAATAATTTTGATTATTTTAATGATTTTGATTGTCAACTTTGATAAGCAACTTACACGCTTAACATTAGTAGTTTTAATAATTTTATCTTGGATAAAATGCCCTGTCAAGTACATTGTTAGAAGTCTCTACTACTTAATAATTTCAATTGTTGATTTTGAAAGATGACCTACGAGAATAATGGTCAAAACCATCAACAAGTTTATAATTTAAAATGGCTTCATTGAATAAAGTCCACCCTTATACATATGAACAAAAATACTTTTATAACACATATACATGTGAATGGAAACTTATTTAAACTAACATCAATTTATGATAGATGAGGCGGGGAGGGGGGCATCATATATCCTAGAATGATATTAAAAAAGTGATTCTCCTTTTGAAATTTAGAATCATTTGCCAAATAATTAATTATTATTAACACATACTCTCATGGTTACTAAGATAATCGATTCCTTATGGATGCTATTAAATCTTTGATACATCTAGAACACAGATTTATTGAATACCACATACAACCTTATTAATAAAAACAAATATAAATTGAATCACACCACCTAATGGAATTTTAGACCCAAAATGTATTTTATTAAATGTGGATATTTTATGCAATAGAACTTATTAAAATATTTTGCATCAATAGGCTCGCAGTCCAACTTGACATCATTGATTATAAAATTTTCAAAGTATTAATGAGGTTGCCAAGTGCATGGTCAGGTGGGCAAAATTTTGAAATGTTTTCAACATGCCACTAGACCTTTCAAAGGAAAGAACTATTTTACTTGGTATGTCGACATTTTGATCAGTCCACCTTTGATAACATCTCCCCAACACATGGCATTTAATCTATTTGACAAATAACTTAAGAGATAATAATGATAATATCTTTTAAAGCTACAAGAAATCAATAAATATGTCTAGATTGAAGCATGATTGAAATGCGTCATGGCAAATGAAATATTCCAGTCGAGGAGAGAGAGAAATGAAATTCTCATAAGGTTGGGAATATTTCAAAGCTAGTATTAATTTATTTTCATGATGTGCCTAGAGTGCATGCAGAGTTTTCATTTTGAAAACTATAGGAACATGGCATGTGACCTACAATGTCTCAAAAGAAAAAAAATTATCTTAGGGACTACAATGATTTTATTTTAATTTTTAATTTTATTTTTAGTTTTAATCAAATGCAATTCAAAAGTGTAGACCTAGACTCAACATCCTCCTATCATGTGCTAAAATGGGGACTTTAGAATAAATTACAAACATTCATTGAAAAACTTGGATCTATGAGGTACAAAACTATGACATGGATAGAGGTGACTAGTAGATAAGCGATTCAAATTAAATTATATTTTTGCCACTATGTCCCTACTTGTGTCAAATGGTTGGTAACTAAAAGTAGATTTTTGTCTAATGTAGGATAGGGGCATGACCTATTTACTAAAATGCCTTGAAATAGAGTGGGATGTTTGGCAACATGCTTAGGAGAGGGATTTGAACCCAAGGCATTTATAAATTTGAGGTAGAAGTAGAGTCATAGGGAATCAATTGTTTAACATGTCATAAAGTGTTATGACTATAGTGACTACAAGTTATTCATAGAATGGACTTGGAGAAAATGTGTTGAAACCCTGAGGTAGATACATAAATGTGAAACCAAAGACCATAAACCTTACCAACAAAATGCAAATGCAAATGCCACAACCAAATTAAAATGCTAAAATAAGAGCATTAGGACACCCACTAAAATCACATTAAAAGAAGATTTTGCCTAATACCATAGATTCAGGGGAGTGAGCCATTCTACTAAATTAGAATATGTATTGACAAAAAAATATGTCAAAATATCTTTTGAATCAAAGGGGTATTCAATAAAAGTCCTATGAAAGCTCATTTAGTAAAATTATTATAAATACCAAAGCCAATGCTCTTCAAGCTGTAACATATATTAAAATAATTTGTAAATTTTAGAAAGGCCAAGACAAAGGTGTGACAAAACACATGGGTATGATGATTAATTAATTGGTTATTAAATAAAGACCAGTTATACTTAATTTAAGCATATGCTTTGACATACCTAGATAAATATACAATTTAGATTGGTAAAACTCAACCCAAAAGAGATAAGACTTAAGACTTAACCAAATTATAGCAGTATAGAAATCAAACTATAAATTCATCTTGAGAAACTTACCAAAGGCACACAATTATATATACTATACTCAAGATCACTATTATATTACATATGTAGAAAGGGGAAAAAAACAAAATATGAAATCCCTTTGTAATAATTCTCTTTTGTTTTCACCTTCAATCTTAAGAAAAACAACTCAAAGTGCAAAATGTCAGCTCAAGAGGAGGCCCCCCTTCCACTGTGGTCGCCAAAATGTAGTGTGAAATTTGAGCTTATGGATTAAACTATGCAATTTAATCATTCAAAATATCAAACTACCTAAGTAAGATCTAGAGCCATTAGAAGTAAATACAAATTGATGAATGAACAATTCAAAATAGCATTCTAATCCTATGATAAATTATTTAAAATAATGATTAAATAGAATATGAAAATAAGAGGATTGAATTGATTACCTTAGACTCATAATTTGGACATGGTGATTGCTTGATCAAGAATGCTGGATGGATGGTTGACCATGGATTTTCTAGGTAGCTTGTAGCTATTTTTCCATGGAGGGATGAGGTTGTTTAAATAGAGCGAGGAGGGAAGGATCAATGGTTGAAATTCAAAGTTGGATTATGGAGATCTAGGGTGGATAATTAAAAGGAATTTAAAATTCATTATAAATTTAGAGGCTTCTAGAGAGGAGAGGTGAGAATAGAGATGAATTTAGAATTGGAGAATTCTAGAATCTTTTTTAGGCATTAATTAGGATTAGGTAGGAGATTAGATAAGGATTAGGAACTAGGGGTGTAGGAGAACCTAGGAATAGGATTAGTAGGTGGTTGGGTGGGTCATTAGAATTTAATGTTCTCAAATAAGGAATAAGATAGATTAGGATAGGATTAAGAGATGATTGGAAAAATTAATGAATAAGTGGGATAAGACTATGGTTAGTAGATGAAGAATAATGAAGGATGACATTAGACAAATAACTAGGAAGGGTATTGATAAATTAGTATAATTTAGATGGGAGAAATTAGATAAGTGAAATTAGTGGAGACTAATAGTAATATTAGTGAAATTAAATGGAGTGAGAAAATTTAGATTCATACACTACCTCCCAATGAAAAAAATAAAAGAATATATGTTTTTAGGTTTCTAGATAAATCATGGACATTTTTAGTGATGTTGATAGCATAACCGATTAGGCAAGTTTGAGCCATTGGACATAGAGCAAGACAAGGTCATCTATTTAGGGAATATGATTGACCATAAAGTACTCCTAAGACACCTTTACCTACCCTAAATTTTTTATGGATTTAAAAAGGTAGGTAGAACAAGGTAGTATCTTAGGTGGACCTTGTTAATAGTTTGAATATATCTAGTATAACTCAAGTAATCTCTTTCAAGAAAAATAAGTGCTCCTTTTAATGCTAGATAAATTCTTGTTGATGTGGGTTTTATGCACACTAGGGAACCTTATGAGTTAGTCTTTAAATTTTTAGGACCAGTGAAGAGAGATTCACTTCAAGGCATGAGTTACATGGTAATAGGTTTTGTAAACAACCTATTGCTAGAATAATGGTGAGTGGAGCAGTTATTTACCAGTGATGGTTTGGTTATGGATGAATCTATATTTAATTGAGATGAGTTTATTGATGATAAATATAAACTAAGGTGTGCCTGATTAAAATAAAGTTAAAAAATGGGAAAAGGTAGGGCATAAAAGAAGGCATATGGACCAAACAAGATGAAGCATTTTAAAATTAGATCTTGAACTAAAGATTGGATAAGCAATAATGAGCCAATATCTATTTCAAGATATTGTAAGCAACCAAACAATCAAACACACTTAGGATTCTAAGAAAAAAGAATGCATTAAATTTTATCATACATAATCAAAGGTTGATATTGGTGTGAGATTGAAATTGCATAACTAAAAAGGGAGATTATGATTATTATATAGAGGGTATTAAAATTAGTAATAACACAATATGAATAATTATATTAAAATAACAGTCATGCATAAAGAAAATACTAATATACCAGAATGACAAAACTTCTTACAAGATTCATAAATTTGGAGAAGAACCATATTTGCACATCAAGATCAATTATAAAATAATCCATAGAATAACATTTGTGGCTTTGTGTTTTTCAAATATTGTGTGTGTTATCTCAAACTCCTTATTAATAATATTAAAATTGAGTAGAGTAGGCTTAAATATTTTAATGGCTTCAACCATCAATCTTGTGTGTTTTACCTCTGGAATCTTGAATTCAGCTCCAAAGGTTTCATCTTTTTTCACTCTATCTTTAGTAAAATTGATGAAATATAGGGTATCTTCATTAGTCTTTTATATAGTTCCATCAACTTCTTCCTTGAAGCTATCTGAAGTTGCTTTAAGGAGTGTCTTAAAATTGACGCTGTTTACTAATTATAAAGTAGAGCTTATCACATCAATGACCTGTATATATCTCAAAATTTCTAAATCCTCATTCTCTTGGTCAAAATAATGTCTTATAAAAACCTCCATATGCATATGGCAACTAAGGGCACCATCCCTTTTCATAATTATATAACTAAGGGCCTATGCAACATGTTAGTTGGACATTAGGTTTTAGGTGATTGAGTGCACTACTTTTGGCACACTGAACTAAAAAAGTAAGCCTTTCCTCAACAAATTTAGCTAGTGCCAAAGTTTAAGCTCTTATGTTCTCTTAGGCTGAATTTCTCTCATAGAGGCATGGATATTATTCAAAATGTTATACAACCTTTTGAATCCACTCTTCACACTATATACAATTTCTTGAGGGGCATGTATAATCTATCTCCATGTTAGATTTTACTATGCCTCCTCCTTAATCTTGTACATTTCCTTATTTATTCTCTATTATAATCTTAAAAAAACCAAAAATCCTATTTATACTCTATTGGGTCTGTTCGAATCGTTTTGGCCTTTTTGGCCAAGGGAAACATATTTTCCCTTTGTTCAAATTATATTTCCTCTCTTCTATTTATGTTCACCATTTTCATATTCTTCAACCTCTATATTTTACCACTTTGTCTATCAAAATGATTGAAAAATGTAGGTAATTGATTGATGACTAAATTCTATATCTCATCTCTTCAACTTTGTATCACTTAAATCAATTGGGGAACAATAATTTCCCCTTCTTCTCATTGAATTGAATTTTTTGAGTTAGAAGGTGGAGTGATCATTGGAGGGAGATTTATTGTTGGAGGTGATAATGAAACACTTATTTCAATAGGTAATTGGAGGGTTGAATAAGTAATTCTTTGCCATGGTGAGGCTTCTCTTTGTGAATGACTTTACCCACATACCTAGTCAAGCATAAGGTTTTCACAACTATCATTGTGGCTGATTGTATAAGAGTAGATTGTGGTAATTGTAGCTCTAATTGAGCTAAAGATTTTGGGGTGACTAATGGGTATTTAGGATCAAAAATAGAAGTTGAAACCAAATTCCCAAAATAGACTCTTTTCTTTAGAGTCATTATTATTGTGGATGTTGAAAGAATAGAAGAATCACTCGAACTAGAAAATGGTGGCTTTGGAATGGAAGGTTGTAAATATGTAGCTTAAACATTTACAATAGTAAGAGAAGAAAAAAAGGAATAAAGTACCTTATTGATATTTTGTCTTTCCTCTTCAGTGAATTTCCTACACTCATTGATTTAATGCAAAGTGGAACAATGGTGGTGGAGGGAGGAATGGATGGAGATAGACCTTATTGAGGTTCTTGATGGGATGGAAGATTGGATGAAAGAGTTAAAAAGGAAGATTTAATAAACTTTTGGATACTCACCTATGTAGGTTTTTTAAGAGGAGGGAGAGGTACTAAAGAAAATGCACTCTTTTATCTGTCTTGAGGATGTGAAATCCTCTCCACTATAATGGTTGTGCTTAAAATGGTTTTAACAACTAGATGGGTAGAGGCCAAATTGGGAATAGGGAGACCTCTGTGAATTTTATTTCTTATTTGGTGAATTTCCTTCCTTTGTCTACTAGACTCTACCTCTTATAAATTAGTTTCATCTCCTTTAGGAAAGGGAGGCTGGTCCTATTATGATGGGTCCTATGGATGTGTTAGAGGTGACTAATGACTCTAGGTTCTTTATGAGTACTCCACCATCTCATTTTCCTATTCTTTGGTAATGTCAGGGTCATACTGAATGGTTTGAGTGACAATCATTAACATTTGATTATCCTTCATATGGATCAACACCTCTGATTCATATGATGCATTTAAAATAATAATATCATGATTGTATTCTTGGTGACCATATGTAATGGCCACCCTTTCTTCTCCTTGAGGATTTGAATATAGTTTTTGAGTTTTATTTTAGGGTCCTACTCCTTGAATTGTGCCACCTTAACTGTAATGGGATCTAATTTTCCCTGCTTGGTTAAACTGTGCCCTCACTAAAAATTAGAGTTGGTTGATGCTTAAAGGGGTGTTATAGTAATATCCCTGATGTTTAAGGCCAAGATCTTAATCTATATTGTTATATAATTTATGTGCCACCTCTTTCTTTACAAGCTTGTCTAAAACATAGCATGATAAAAATAGAAGGGGTGCACTTCCTTCAATTCATATTATGGTACAATTTGGGTAGTACTAATAATCCACTTTTTTTCCTATGCTTCTTCTAAAATTCTCATATATTCTAAGAATCTAAGTGCCATGAATGGCTTGGTAAACTTGAGGATAAATTTACTCAAAAATCCTTGTAAATATCATTCTTTTATCTATAGACAAACATAAAAGAATAATCTTCATAGATTTTATTATTTACATACTCTTCAGATCGCTACCATAGTTCTCTATAGGCTTTGTGGACTGTCCCAAGGACTACATCCAATAAATAAGATATCATATATGATTTTCCATCAACAGTCCTTTTTTCATGTTTGTATATTTAGGCATTCAATCTAACACTAGTTATCTCTCGTAGGGTCACAATCTTGTCAAAAGTTAGGAAAATGTCTAGCAATGGGACCTATTACACCCATGCATAAGTAATTATAGTAAAAACATATAATATGTTTAAAAGGGCCATGATATTATAATACCAAGCCTAAATTTTATGATAATATTATAGGAAATGGACCCCTTAGGGTTCAATATTTGACACTTCACCAACCACTATTTCAATTTGCCATTTACAGTTTTGTGTTTGAGCCATACATTGGCCGATACTTGGTTATAATCAACCTCAAGAATTAAAATCATAAGGTACCTCTCAAATACCCTTCTATAAATATGAAATTATATTTTTTTCTTTTCTAAGGTGCAAATAATGTCAAAAAAAGTACCATTAAATAACAAATCACAAAAAAAATTGATATAGGCCATCACCTGTAGTTTTACTACCGTTTGATACAGTCCCATTTTTTTTATTGGTTGTAGGTCATCAATGTACTTGTACTTTATCTCTTGGGGTAATTGATCCTATGTAGAATATGGTGATACAGAATCCACAACATTCTAGAGGGATAAATAATATGGAAACTTAAAATATAGGGCACACTTGTAAAATATAGTGTATGTGTATTTGGTATTTCCAGCAATGAAGTAGGTAGAAGAAGCCTGGACATGTGGTGGTATTGGAGATGCCATTTCAATTATTTGAGTTTTTGTAATTCTTTTGTAAACTATATTGATGCTCTTGTAGATTATTTGAAAAAATTTAGTGCTTTTATTCATTTGAGAGCTTAGGTTTGCAATGTTTGATTAGTGAAAAAGTGACTTTTGTTTGCTTAGATCTTGTGTATATTTCCTAAGTGTTCACCTTGAATTGATAATTCATGTGACATCAATACAAATAAAAACTTTTGATTTTATTTTTATTTGAATTTAAATTTGATAGTCAACTTTGGTGGGTTCTCTTGGTTTACAAATGACAAATTTTTGTTAACTTATACATGTCCACTCACTTATTTAATACAAGCATTCATTTCTTGCTCACCAACTTATGGTTTGTTGTCAAACTCATTTATTTTTACTTTGGCCATACATCTCATAGATCATGACAATAGTCTTCTTCTCACTTACCTGGGTCTTTAGATTTATGATCCTTATTTATAAGTTTTAGGATTTCTTGCTATTGTGATTGAGCCACACAGAGTGATCTTGAGGTTGCAAGGACTCGAAGACTTAGGGCCATTACTTTTTGAACCTTTGAGCTATGTATATCCTTAGGAAGGCTTAGGGTACCAAAATGTTGATGTGTGGGATGATATCAACATGAAAGATACATAGAGACTTGGATTCACAAGACCATTCGATGCAACTATCCTTACATTGCTCTGAAACCATCAGCAAACTGATACAGACCTATCTAGATCATTAATTCCTTGTAGCCTTGTTTTCACTATTTATTGGCCATAATTATTTATAGGTTAGCTAAATAATTAAAATAAAACCATTTATGGATACCCATTAAGCCCTTATATAACATAATAAAAAATCTCCTTAGGTTGCTTTGTATGGAATTGTACTTCCTTCTTTATGCCCTGTTCTAATTAGCCCTCCTTGTGTGCAAAACACCTTGTCCAGAGTGAAGTAAGAACTTTATAATCAAAAAAATAACCATTTTAGATACCCATTACCTTCTTACAGGTGAATCAATCATTTTTTAGGGCACTTCTTTGGAGAAATTCACTTTTCCTATATTGGCCTATGCTCTTCCCTTCACATACACCTAGGTTCCACTTGGCAATTGTCATTTTCCGTACTTATCCATACTGTGACACCTTGAAACCACTTCCAAAAGTTTTATAACATCATCAAGGTTCAGATTACAAAGTTTCAAGAGTTTTCAAGCATTAAAACTCATTTTAAGGGTCTGAACCTAATTCAGAATTTTTCCATGACATTCCCAGGATGAGAGCTTATTATTTTTGTTGGGAGTGTTTTAGCTTGTTTCAAAGGTTAAAATAAATTGTATAGGGTCTTTATTAGTTCTATACACATTCTCCAGGTTATATCAACCTTATAAACTTTCCAAAACTCAACAACTCAGTGTCTTTTGACTGTAGTTTTATAACAGTCAACAGGGTTCTTAGTTTCTTTTCTATTTCAATGATTAATAGACTTTCAAGAGGATTTAAAAACATGTAACTATCTTAAATTACTTCCCCATTCCATACTCATATCAAAAATTTCCTTATCAATCCATTTACCTTGCAAAACATACAAATTTCTTAACTTTTCCTATACACTGTCACCTACAGGCCTAAATTTCAACTGTGGAGTTTTCGGACATCAAGAGGGTTTATAGGGCCTCGTTTTCTTCACTCTTAAGTTTATAATTTCCTTAGGGACATATAGATATTATCTCCATACCATTTTAGACTTCATACAAACATTTTCACGTGGATTTGATTTAAGACAGTGGGTTGTAGTTTTAAATTCCTGAATATCTTGTTTAGGCCTTTTTAGGCTTTTTACAACATTCCAAACTCCTTAAAACCTCTTGATCACATCATAACACCTTTATATTTTTCCCAACATATAAAATGATCAGTCTTTCACAATTTTCTTTATAGAATCATCATACACACATACTTTCATACATACACACATTCACATATGCAGGCCTGTTACCAGAATTCCATCAAGAGACCATATAGGAAACAAAGCATTCATTATTTCTTAGATCAAATAATTAAATTACAATTAAATATCAATGTTCCATGGCTTCCAAATCATTCTCTATTCCTTCTCACATTCTTTTCTCCTTCTCTTTTCTTCAACATCTCTTGAGTGAGGTCCTCCCTCACTGTTTCTCCTCTTTCTTCTTCATTCCATTCTTCTTTTCCTTGAATGAGAGGACTCTTCCTCTCTGTTCTTCTTCACTTCTACACCCCTCTCATCCTCATTCTCTTCTCATCCTCTATCCTTCTCTTCCTCTTCTCTCCTTTATGAATTCTCTTTTTTTTTTGTCTTTTCAAGAGTTTCTCTCCTAACTTCTACGCCCAATTTGGGCTTAAGGCAAAACAATATACTGTTTGAAAGTTTTAACAATTTACTAAGGTTGAAAATAGTTTCAACCTTTTCCACTTTATTTTCTCAACAATATAAAAATCAAATTTCACCTTTTTACTTTCACTTTTTGATAATTACATTTACCTTGAAGGTGAAATTTTGAAATCTCACAATTTGGATGGAAAACCAAAATTTGAATTTTCACACTAGAATTTAAACTATTGTAGATGCTCCTGCATCATACTCTCCCTCTAGAAAAGATTTGAACCTTAGTTCAAATGAGATGATTCCTCCATGCTTTAGCCTTCATTCTATGCCTGGATCCCAAGGTCTTGTTGCCAATACCAATGCTTGTCTTTGATAATCTTTGTTTTTCATCTTGCTTTTCTTCCTCTTTTGGTATGTTCTTCGCCTCATCTCTTTCTCAGCTACCATTTCCCACTTCCATGATTCTTCATCTTCATACATATCTTCTTGTTTCGTGAGCTTCTCCAATGACTCATGTATGTCATTCACTTCAGAATCCTTCATACCTACATACAAAACATTCAAAGCCACCTTAGAATCAAAATCTTTAGGCCATAAAGCCTCTTGGCTGCCTTCATGCTCTTGTTATTTGACCAAAACTTCCTTGACCTCTTTGCTTTGCTCTTGTCTTTTTTCACTCTTCCCAATGCTTCCTTCACCATGGCTTGTACCTGTATGTAACTCTCTTGAAGAACTAAAGAGTTCTTCCAACATTCTCATTTCTTTACTCAACACAAGTTCATCCAAATATTCATGTCCTATATCAAACTTAGGACCAGATTGCTTTTCATCCTCCATAAATACATTCATCCACATTATGTCTTCATACAAATAAGCTTCTTTATCATCATCAATATACTTATCAAAATCAATAGGAATACTATTACCTTGTCTCTCCTTGTTTGTTTCAAACATGTGAAATGATTTAACATCTCTACTTTCATCATCCATCCTCTTGGAACTCCCTCCTTGCTGAATATTAGTTTTCATAGACATTTTATATTCCTCATTTCTCATGAAAGGATCATTAAATAATTCAAACACATCATCATAAACCAATTGTTTACCTTTTACCTCTTTGGTATACCTCTCAAGCGTCCTGTCTTCATGGAATGCTTCTTCCATACTCACCATCTCTCCTTCATTCTCTTGGCTGCTAGAATCACCTTCATTCCTCTTCCATTGTCTTCTTGGTGTTGTTCTCTCAATACTCACATCTTTTATCTTTGCCTTCTTAGGCACCCATACTTGTTTCTCCTTCTTACCATTTCTCTTCTCAAGCAATGTAGGCATCTTGTAATAATGCTCTTATACCAGCACCTCCTCTTGCTTGGGAGTTTGCTTCATCCACCATTTAGGCATCACATATCCATGGTTAATTGGAAACTTCACCTTTCTCTTTTCTTCTCTAACATGCATATCAAAAATTTCATGCTTATAAGACAAATCAGTTTTTGAACTCACCTTTACCTCCTTAATGGCCTTCTCCATTAATTCTTTCACTTGCATAACTTCTTGATTATTTGTGCTTTCTTCTTTCTTTCTGCTTCGCTGCTCTCTTTCTTCTTCTTGGCCTTCAATGGCATCATGGAATTCATCTTCATCTTCCATCTCTTCTCTTACTTGTTTGGAATCATCAACACCTTTCTTATGCATTAACCAATGCATCTCTTCTTCTTTATCAACAGCAACAAACTCTCTTCTCTTTCTTGCACATTCACTTGTGCACTTGGTGTCTTTTCTTGCACCAATCTCTTCACTCTCCAAGGCCCTTCTCTTGACCTTCATAAGGCTACTCATACCTGCACTTACCCATGTAAAAATAACATTAGATATAAAAACAAGAGACCACAAGGTCTCTATGAGTGCTCTTTTCATCAACACTCTCATCTTTTCAAGTGCTCTTCCTGGCACTTCATATTTTTTCTCTTCTCTTCTCTTGTTCTCCACAATGAGAACCTTCTTCACAACTTCTCCTTCCTGCTGCTCACTTGTCAACCTTCTTATCTTCTTCAAGCCTCTATGGGCTTCTCTCTTCATGGCAATCTCATTTTGCCTTCTTCTCCTTTTCACTAGGAGATCTATTGGCCACTTCATCCTCTTCCTCATTGGCCATACCCATGCTTGTTTATCCATCTGCATCCAAGACTCATATTCATCTTTAATCTTAGCTAACTCTCTCTTCAACTTAGCAATCTATTTATTAATTACAAAACTGTCCATACCTTTGATGCTTGCTTTCTTCTTGGTGCCCTCATATACCTTGCTGCTCTATAGTGCCTTCAACAGTACTTCCATCTCTGAGATCTTCACCCAAGTATTTTCCACCTTGGTTTTTTGATCCCTTGTCTCACCCAAGCCTTTCTCCTTGACTGGTCTTTTGACAATCTTCTTGATCTCACCTAGGCCTTTTGCATCCTAGTCTTTTGATCCTTTTCTCAATCCTGCAACAACTCTTATACAACACTTCATCAAATACAAATCATAAATCCAAGCTTACCTTGCTTTGGATCTTCTTCTTGAGCATTCACTTTCTCTTCTTCTAGAGCTTCTCTAAGCTTCAAACTCCATCGTTTACCTCACCTAAGTCTATTTCACCTTAGTCTTTTGGCAAACTATCCAAGCTTCTTCTTGGATCTTCACTAAGCCTTACTTGGCTTCTTCTCTTCTTAAGCCTCAATGGATTGGCTGCCTTGAACCTGCAACTCCTTCATTTGATTGCTTCTCAACATAATAACTCAAATCAAATAGCACAATTATTCATACCTTTTCTCCCCAGGGTCCCCTAAGGCTTTGTCCTGCTGATCCTCTTGCCAAATCCTGTAACAACTCATTAGAAATCATAACCAACAATTACACTGCTCTGAAACCATCAACAAACTGATATAGACCTATCTAGATCATTCATTCCTTGTAGCCCTATTTTCCCTATTTATTGGCCATAAATTTTTATAGGTTATCTCAATCATTAAAGTAAAACCATTTATGGATACCCATTAATCTATTATATAACATACTAAAAAATCTCTTGAGGTTGTTTTGTACGGAATTGTACTTTCTTCTTTAGACCCTGTTCCAATTAGCCCTTCTTTTATGCAAAACGTCTTGTCCAAAGTGATGTACGGAATTTATAATCAAACCAAGCACCATTATAGATACCCATTATATTATTACAGGTGAATCAATACTTTTTTATGGCACTTCTTTGGAGAAATTCACTTTTCCTATATTGGCCTATGCTCTTTCCTTCACATACACCTAGGATGTACTTGGCAATTGACTTTTTCCATACTTATCCATACTATAACATCTTCAGACCACTTCCAACAGTTTAATAACATCTTCAAGGTTCAAATTACAAAGTTTCAAGAGTTTTCAAGCATTAAAAGTCATTTTGAGGGCTAGAAGCTAAATCAGGATTTTCCCTTGGACAGTCACAGGCCGAGAGCTAAATAATTTTTCTGGGTTTGTTTTAGACAGTTTCAAGGGTTATAATCAATTTTCTAGGGTCTTTATTGATTCCCTACACCTTTCCAAATAATCAGCCAAGTCGTATCAACCCTCTGTACCTTCCAATACTTAACATTTCAGTTGTCTTGGACTGTATTTTTATGACAGCCAACAGGGTTCATTATTGTCATCTCTTTTTGAATGATAAATAGAATTTCAAGAGGATAAACAACCATGTATATAACTTAATTAATTAACCATTAATATTCCCTATCAACAATGACCTGATCAGTCCACATACAATGCAAAAACATACAAGTTTCTTAACTTTTTCTATACACTGTCACCTACAGGCCTGAATTTCAACTGTGGAGTTTTTGGACATCAAGAGGGTTTCTAGGGCCTGATTTTCTTCACTCTTAAGTTTATAATTGCCTTAGGTACATATATATCTTATCTCCATACCATTTTAGACTTCATACAAAAATTTTCATGTGGATTTGATTTAAGACAGTGGGTTGTAGTTTTACAGGCCTGAATACCCTGTTTAGGCCTGTTTAGGCTTTTTACAACATTCCAAACTCCTTAAAACCTCTTTATCTCATCATACCACCTTTATATTGTTCCAAACATATAAAATAATCAGTATTTCACAATGTTCTTTAGATAATCATCATACACACATACTTTCATACATACACACATTCACATATGCAGGCATGTTACCAGAATTCCATAAAGAGACCATATAGGAAACAAAGCATTCATTATTTCTTAGATCAAATAAGAAACATAAAATTCAATATCAATGTTCCATGGCTTCCAAAGCATTCTCTTCTCCTTCTCACATTCTTTGCTCCTTCTCACATTCTTTTACATCTCTTGAGTGAGGTCCTCCCTCACTAATTCTTCTCTCCTTTCTTCTTTCAATCTTCTTTCACTTGAATGAGAGGAATTTTCCTCTCTATCATTCTCCACTTATACGCCCCTCTCATCCTCCTTATCTTCTCTTTCCTCTCCTTAATGAATTCTCTCTTTTTTTTGTCTTTTCAAGAATCTTTTTCCTAACTTCTATGCCCAATTTGGGCTTAAGGCAAAACAATATGCTGTTTGAAAGTTTTACCAATTTACTAAGGTTGAAAATGGTTTCAACCATTTACCCTTTATTTCCTCAACAATATAACAATCACCTTTCACCTTTTTACTTTCACTTTTTGATAATTACATTTACCTTGAAGGTGAAATTTTGAAATCTCACAATTTGGAGGGAAAACCAAAATTTAAATTTTCACACTAGAATTTGAACTATTGTAGATGCTCCTGCATCATACTCTCCCTCTATAAAATATTTGAACCTTAGTTCAAATGAGATGCTTCCTCCATGCTTTAGCCTTCATTCTATGCCTGGATCCCAAGGTCTTGTTGCCAATACCAGTGCTTGTCTTTGATAATCTTTGTTTTTCATCTTGATTTTCTTCCTCTTCTGTTATGTTCTTCGCCTCATCTCTTTCTCAGCTGCCATCTCCCACTTCCATGCTTCTTCATCTTCATACATATCTTCTAGATCTTCTTTTTGTTCTTCTTGTTTCATGAGCTTCTCCAATGACTCATGTATGTCATTCACTTCAGCAACCTTCATATCTGCATACAAAACATTCAAAGCCACCTTAGAATCAAAATCTTTAGGCCATAAAGCCTCTTGGCTGCCTTCATGCTCTTGTTCTTTGACCAAAACTGCCTTGACCTCTTTGCTTTTCTCTTGTCTTGTTTCACTCTTCCCAATGCTGCCTTCACCATGGCTTGTACCTGTATGTAGCTCTCTTGAAGAACTAAAGAGTTCTTCCAACATTCTCATTTCTTTACTCAACACAAGCTCATCCAAATCTTCATGTCCTATATCAAACTTAGGACCAGATTGTTTTTCATCCTCTATAAATACATTCATCCACTTTATGGTTTCTTCATACAAATCAACTTCTTTATCATCATCAATATACTTATAAAAAACAATAGGAATACTATTACCTTGTCTCTCCTTGTTTGTTTCAAACATGTGAACTGATTTAACATCTCTACTTTCATCATCCATCCTCTTGGAACTCCCTCCTTGCTGAATAATAGTTTTCATAGACATTTTACATTCCTTATTTCTCATAAAAGGATCATTAAATAATTCAAACACATCATCATAAACCAATTGTTTACCTTTTACCTCTTTGGTATACCTCTCAAGTGTCATGTCTTGATGGAATGCTTCTTCCATACTCACCATCTCTCCTTCATTATCTTGGCTGCTGGAATCACCTTCAATCCTCTTCCATTGACTTCTTGGTGTTGTTGTCTCAATACTCACATCTCTTTGCCTTCTTAGGCACCCATACCTGTTTATCCTTCTTACCATTTCTCTTCTCAAGCCATGTAGGCATCTTGCATCCTTGCTCTTGTACCAGCACCTCCTCTTGCTTGGGAGTTTGCTTCATCCACCATTTAGGCATCACATATCCATGGTTAATTTGAAACTTCACCTTTCTCTTTGCTTCTCTAACATGCATATCAACAATTTCATGCTTATAAGACAAATCAGTTTTTGAACTCACCTTTACCTCCTTAATGGGCTTCTCCATTAATTCTTTGACTTGCATAACATCTTGATTATTTTTGCTTTCTTCTTTATTTCTACTTGGCTGCTCTCTTTCTTCTTCTTGGCCTTCAATGGCATCATGGAATTCAGCTTCATCTTCCATCTCTTCTCTTACTTTTATGGAATCATCAACACCTTTCTTATGCATTAACCAATGCATCTCTTATTCTTTATCAACAGCAACAAACTTGCTTCTCTCTCTTACACATTCACTTGTGTACTTGGTGTCTTCTCTTGCACCAATATCTTCACTCTCCAAGGCCCTTCTCTTGACCTTCACAAGGCTGCTCATACCTGAAATTACCCACTCAAAAACAACATTAGAAATAAAAACAAGAGACCACAAGGTCCCTATGAGTGCTCTTTTCATCAACACTCTCATCTTCTCAAGTGCTCTTCCTGGCACTTCATCTTTTCTTTCTTCTCTCTTGTTCTCCTCAATGAGAACCTTCTTCTCAACTTCTTCCTCTTGCTGCTCACTTGGAAACCTTCTTATCTTCTTTAAGCCTTTATGGGCTTCTCTCTTCATGGCAATCTTCTTTTGCCTTCTTCTCCTTTTCACTAGGAGATCTATTGGCCACTTCAACCTCTTCTTCATTCGCCATACCCATGCTTGTTTATCCATCTGCATCCAAGACTAATATTCATCTTTAATAGTAGCTAACTCTCTCTTCAAATTAGTAATTTCTTTATTAATTACAAAACTATTTATACCTTTGATGCTTGCTTTCTTCTTGGTGCCCTCATATACCTTGCTGCTCTGTAGTGCCTTCATCAACACTTCAATCTCTAAGATATTCACCCAAGTCTTTTCCACCTTGGTCTCTTGATCTCTTATCTCACCCAAGCCTTTTCTCCTTGACTGGTTTGTTGACAATCTCCTTTGATCTCACCTAGGCCTTTTGCATCCTAGTCTTTTGATCCCCTTCTCAATCCTGCAGCAACTCTTATACAACACTTCATCAAATACAAATCATAAATCCAAGCTTACCTTGCTTTGGATCTTCCTCTTTAGCATTCACTTTCTCTTCTTCTAGAGCTTCTCTAAGCTTCAGACTCCATCCTTTACCTCATCTAAGTCTATTTCACCTTAGTCTTTTGGCAAATTATCCAAGCTTCTTCTTGGATCTTCACTAAGCCTTCCTTGGCTTCTTTTCTTCTTAAGCCTCAATGGCTTAGCTGCCTTGAACCTGAAACTTCTTCACTTGATTTCTTCTCAACACAATAAAATTCAAATCAAATATCAAAATTATTCATACCTTTTCTCCCCAGGGTCTCCTAATGCTTTGTCCTGCTGATCCTCTTACCACATCTTGTAACAACTCATTAAAAATCATAAACAACAAGTTACCAATTACCAAGAGCTTCAAGCTTTGATACCAAATGATGAAACTGATCTTACACTACTCTGAAACCATCAACAAACTGATACAGACCTATCTAGATCATTCATTCCTTGTAGCCCTAGTTTCCCTGTTTATTCACCATAACTTTTTATAGGTTAGCTCAATAATTAAAGTAAAAACATTTATGGATACCCATTTATCTCTTATATAACATAATAAAAAATCTCTTGAGGTTGTTTTGTACGGAATTATACTTTCTTCTTTAGACCCTGTTCTAATTAGCCCTCCTTTTGTGCAAAACGTCTTGTCCAAAGTGATGTACAGACTTTCTAATCAAACCAATAACCATTCCAGATACCCATTATCTTCTTATAGGTGAATCAATCATTTTTTAGGGAACTTCTTTGGAGAAATTCACTTTTCCTATATTCGCCTATGCTCTTTCCTTCACATACACCTAGGATCTACTTGGAAATTGACTTTTTTCATACTTATCAATAATATAACATCTTAAGAACACTTACAAAAGTTTAATAACATCTTCAAGGTTCAAATTCCAAAGTTTCAAGAGTTTTCAAGAATTAAAACTCATTTTGAGGGCTAGAAGCTAAATCAGGATTTTCCCTTGGACAGTCACAGGCCGAGAGCTAAATAAATTTTTTGGGTTTGTTTTAGAAAGTTTAAAGGGTTATAATAACTTTTATATGGTATTTATTGATTCCCTAAACCTTTATAAATAATCATCCAAGTCATATCAACCCTCTGTACCTTCCAATACTTAACATTTCAGTTGTCTTGGACTGTATTTTTATGACAGCCAACAGGGTTCATTATTGTCATCTCGTTTTGAATGATAAATAGAATTTAAAGAGGATAAAAAACCATGTCAATACCTTAATTACTTCCCCATTCATATTCCCTATCAAAAATGACCTGATCAATCCACTTACAATGCAAAAACATACAAGTTTCTTAACTTTTTCTACACACTGTCACCTACAGGCCTGAATTTCAACTGTGGAGTTTTTAGACATCAAGAGGGTTTATAGGGCCTGATTTTCTTCACTCTTAAGTTTATAATTGCCTTAGGGACCAATATATCTTATCTCCATACCATTTTATACTTCATACAAACATTTTCACGTGGATTTGATTTAAGACAGTGGGCTGTAGTTTTACAGGCCTGAATACCCTGTTTAGGCCTATTTAGGCTTTTTACAACATTCAAAACTCCTTAAAACATCTTGATCACATCATACCACCTTTATATTGTTCCAAAAATATAAAATAATCAGTGTTTCGCAATGTTCTTTAGAGAATCATCATACACACATACTTTCATACATACACACATTCACATATGCAGGCCTGTTACCAGAATTCCATATAGGAAACAAAGCATTCATTATTTATTAGATAAAATAAGAAACGTACAATTCAATATCAATTTTCCATGGATTAAAAATCATTCTCTGCTCCTTCTCACATTCTTTGCTCCTTCTCACATTCTTTTACATCTCTTGAGTGAGGTCCTCCCTCACTAATTCTTCTCTCCTTTCTTCTTTCAATCTTCTTTCCCTTGAATGAGAGGACTTTTACTCTCTATCATTCTCCACTTCTATGCCCCTCTCATCCTCCTTATCTTCTCTTTCTTCTCCTTAATTAATTCTCTCTTTTTTTTGTCTTTTCAAGAATCTTTTTCCTAACTTCTATGCCCAATTTGGGCTTAAGGCAAAACAATATGTTGTTTGAAAGTTTTAACAATTTACTAAGGTTGAAAATAGTTTCAACCATTTCCCATTTATTTCCTCAACAATCTAACAATCACCTTTCACCTTTTTACTTTCACTTGTTGATAATTACATTTACCTTGAAGGTGAAATTTTGAAATCTCACAATTTGGATGGAAAACCAAAATTTGAATTTTCACACTAGAATTTAAACTATTGTAGATGCTTCTGCATCATACTCTCCCTCTAGAAAATATTTGAACCTTAGTTCAAATGAGATGATTCCTCCATGCTTTAGCCTTCATTCTATGCTTGGATCCCAAGGTCTTGTTGCCAATACCAATGCTTGTCTTTGATAATCTTTATTTTTCATCTTGCTTTTCTTCCTCTTCTGGTATGTTCTTCGCCTCATCTCTTTCTCAGCTGCCATCTCCCACTTCCATGCTTCTTCATTTTCATACATATCTTCTTGTTTCGTGAGCTTCTCCAATGACTCATGTATGTCATTCACTTCAGCAACCTTCATACGTGTATACAAAACATTCAAAGCCACCTTAGAATCAAAATATTTAGGCCATAAAGCCTCTTGGCTACCTTCATGCTCTTGTTCTTTGACCAAAACTGCCTTGACCTCTTTTCTTTGCTCTTGTCTTGTTTCACTCTTCCCAATGCTACCTTCACCATGGCTTGTACCTGTATGTAGCTCTCTTGAATAACTAAAGAGTTCTTCCAACATTCTCATTTCTTTACTCAACACAAGCTCATCCAAATCTTCATGTCCTATATCAAACTTAGGACCAGATTGTTTGTCATCCTCTATAAATACATTCATCCACTTTATGGTGTCTTCATACAAATCAACTTCTTTATCATCATCAATATACTTATAAAAAACAATAGGAATATTATTACCTTGTCTCTCCTTGTTTGTTTCAAACATGTGAACTGATTTAACATCTCTACTTTCATCATCCATCCTCTTGGAATTCCCTCCTTGTTGAATATTAGTTTTCATAGACATTTTACATTCCTCATTTCTCATGAAAGGATCATTAAATAATTCAAACACATCATCATAAACCAATTGTTTACCTTTTGCCTCTTTGGTATACCTCTCAAACGTCCTGTCTTCATGGAATGCTTCTTCCATACTCACCATCTCTCCTTCATTCTCTTGGCTACTGGAATCACCTTCAATCCTCTTCCATTGACTTCTTGGTGTTGTTGTCTCAATACTCACATCTTTTCTCTTTGCCTTCTTAGGCACCCATACTTGTTTCTCCTTCTTACCATTTCTCTTCTCAAGCCATGTAGGCATCTTGTAATCATGCTCTTGTACCAGCACCTCCTCTTGCTTGGGAGTTTGCTTCATCCACCGTTTAGGCATCACATATCCATGGTTAATTGGAAACTTCACCTTTCTCTTTGCTTCTCTAACATTCATATCAACAATTTCATGCTTATAAGACATCAATTTTTGAACTCACCTTTACCTCCTTAATTGGCTGCTCCATTAATTCTTTGACTTGCATAACTTCTTGATTATTTGTGCTTTCTTCTTTCTTTCTGCTTGGCTGCTCTCTTTCTTCTTCTTGGCCTTCAATGGCATCATGGAATTCAGCTTCATCTTCCATCTCTTCTCTTACTTGTATGGAATCATCAACACCTTTCTTATGCATTAACCGATGCATCTCTTCTTCTTTATCAACAATAGCAAACTCTCTTCTCTTTCTTGCACATTCACTTGTGCATTTGGTGTCTTTTCTTGCACCAATCTCTTCACTCTCCAAGGCCCTTCTCTTGACCTTCATAAGGCTACTCATACCTGCACTTACCCATGTAAAAATAACATTAGATATAAAAACAAGAGACCACAAGGTCTCTATGAGTGCTCTTTTCATCAACACTCTCATCTTTTCAAGTGCGCTTCCTGGCACTTCATATTTTCTCTCTTCTCTTCTCTTGTTCTCCACAATGAGAACCTTCTTCACAACTTCTCCTTCCTGCTGCTCACTTGGCAACCTTCTTATCTTCTTCAAGCCTCTATGGGCTTCTCTCTTCATGGCAATCTCATTTTGCCTTCTTCTCCTTTTCACTAGGAGATCTATTGGCCACTTCATCCTCTTCCTCATTGGCCATACCCATGCTTGCTTATCCATCTGCATCCAAGACTCATATTCATCTTTAATCTTAGCTAACTCTCTCTTCAACTTAGCAATCTATTTATTAATTACAAAACTATCCATACCTTTGATGCTTGCTTTCTTCTTGGTGCCCTCATATACCTTGCTGCTCTATAGTGCCTTCAATAGTACTTCCATCTCTGAGATATTCACCCAAGTATTTTCCACCTTGGTTTTTTGATCCCTTGTCTTACCCAAGCCTTTCTCCTTGACTGGTCTTTTGACAATCTTCTTGATCTCACCTAGGCCTTTTGCATTCTAGTCTTTTGATCCTTTTCTCAATCCTGCAACAACTCTTATACAACACTTCATCAAATACAAATCATAAATCCAAGCTTACCTTGCTTTGGATCTTCTTCTTGAGCATTCACTTGCTCTTCTTCTAGAGCTTCTCTAAGCTTCAAACTCCATCGTTTACCTCACCTAAGTCTATTTCACCTTAGTCTTTTGGCAAACTATCCAAGCTTCTTCTTGGATCTTCACTAAGCCTTACTTGGCTTCTTCTCTTCTTAAGCCTCAATGGATTGGCTGCCTTGAACCTGCAACTCCTTCACTTGATTGCTTCTCAACATAATAACTCAAATCAAATAGCACAATTATTTATACCTTTTCTCCCCAGGGTCCCCTAAGGCTTTGTCCTGCTGATCCTCTTGCCAAATCCTGTAACAACTCATTATAAATCATAACCAACAACAAGTTACCAATTCCCAAGAGCTTCAAGCTTTGATACCAAATGATGCAACTATCCTTACACTGCTCTGAAACCATCAGCAAATTGATACAGACCTATCTATATCATTAATTCCTTGTAGCCCTATTTTCCATGTTTATTGGCCATAAATTTTTATAGGTTAGCTCAATCATGAAATTAAAACCAGTTTTGGATACCCATTAAGCCCTTATATAACATAATGAAAAACATCCATAGGTTGCTTTGTACGGAATTGTACTTCCTTCTTTATGCCCTATTCTAATTAGCCCTCCTTGTGAGCAAAACACCTTGTCCAGAGTGAAATACGGACTTTCTAGTGAAACCAAGAACCATTTAAGATACTAATTACATTCTTACATGTGAATCAATCATTTTTTAGGTCACTTCTTTAGAGAAATTCACTTTTCCTATATTGGCCTATGCTCTTCCCTTCACATACACCTAGGTTCCACTTGGCAATTGTCCTTTTCCATACTTATCCATACTGTGACACCTTGAAACCACTTCCAAAATTTTTCTAACATCATCAAGGTTTAGATTACAAAGTTTCAAGAGTTTTCAAGCATTAAAACTCATTTTAAGGGTTTGAACCTAATTCAGAATTTTTCCATGACATTCGTAGGATGAGAGCTTATTATTTTTGCTGGGAGTGTTTTAGCTTGTTTCAAAGGTTCAAATAAATTTTATATTGTCTGTGTTAGTTCTATACACATTCTTCAATCATTCTCCAGGTTATATCAACCTTCTAAACTTTCCAATACTCAACAACTCAGTGTCTTTTGACTGTAGTTTTATAACAATCAACAGGGTTCTTAGTTTCTTTTCTATTTCAATGATTAATAGACTTTCAAGAGGCTTTAAAAACATGTCACTATCTTAAATTACTTCCCCATTCCATACTCATATCAAAAATGTCCTTATCAATCCATTTACCTTGCAAAACATACAAATTTCTTAACTTTTTCTATACACTGTCACCTACAGGCCTGAATTTCAACTGTGGAGTTTTTGGACATCAAGAGGGTTTCTAGGGCCTGGTTTTCTTCACTATTAAGTTTATAATTTCCTTAGGGACCTATAGATCTTATCTCCATACCATTTTAGACTTCATACAAACATTTTTACGTGGATTTGATTTAAGATAGTGGGCTGTAGTTTTAAATTCATGAATATCTTGTTTAGGCCTTTTTAGGCTTTTTACAACATTCCAAACTCGTTAAAACCTCTTGATAACATCATACCACCTTTAGATTGTTCCCAACATATAAAATGATCAGTATTTCACAATGTTCTTTAGAGAATCATCATACACACATACTTTCATACATACACACGTTCACATATGCAAGCCTGTTACCAGAATTCCATAAAGAGACCATATAGGAAACAAAGCATTCATTATTTATTACATCGAATAAGAAACTTACAATTAAATATCAATGTTCCATGGCTTCCAAAGCATTCTCTGTTCCTTCTCACATTCTTTGCTCCTTCTCTTTTCTTCAACATCTCTTGAGTGAGGTCCTCCCTCACTGTTTCTCCTCTTTCTTCTTCATTCCATTCTTTTTTTCATTGAATGAGAGGACTCTTACTCTCTATTCTTCTTCACTTCTACGCCCCTCTCATCCTCCTTCTCTTCTCATCCTCTCTCCTTCTCATCCTCTTCTCTCCTTTATGAATTCTCTCTTTTTTTGTCTTTTCAAGAATCTCTCTCCTAACTTCTACACCCAATTTGGGCTTAAGGCAAAACAATATGCTGTTTGAAAGTTTTAAAAATTTACTAAGGTTGAAAATAGTTTCAACCATTTTCCCTTTATTTCCTCAACAATTTAACAATCACCTTTCACCTTTTTACTTTCACTTTTTGATAATTACATTTACCTTGAAGGTGAAATTTTGAAATCTCACAATTTGGAGGGAAAACAAAAATTTAAATTTTCACACTAGAATTTGAACTATTGTAGATGCTCCTACATCACCATTACACTTATTAACTTGATATTTCACCTTTTAAGCTTTAGGTTAATAGAATTCTGCTAACTATCAAACCCTCAGAGCTTAGAACCTTAGGGTCACTAGACTATGGGACCATGGGGCCATTAGACTTTATTTTAACCTTACAAGTTCTAGGTTTACAAGATTGTGCCACTTGTCAAGCCCTCAAAATTATAGTTACTTGGAGACTCATAACCATTAACCTATTAACTTTATTTTAAAATCCCATGGTTCTGAGTTCATGAGGTCACACCATGTGGCATTTTCTTTGGGCTCAGAAACTTTGAAGACTTATAATTTTTTGTGAAACAAACTTCATCTTGGTTAAACATGTTCTACCATGTGGATGTCTTATGGTGACCTGACTATTGATAAAGTACATAAATTTCATCAAACTTGGGTAAGTTATTCATGTAACATGGTAATGCCATTTGTCGAGGTCTTGAAGTTTATGAATTTTAGACCTTTGATCCTACGTATATGCTCTGGGATTATGAGTTAACAAAATTTTTCCAATTATCAAGTCCTCAAAGCTCAGGGACTTTTGAACACTTGAGATTTTGTAAAGGATGAAAAACTCCAATTGATGTAATCTTGCCACTTTTCCCAATTATGGATAATAAAGTTAGGGATAAAATGTCAATACTTTTAAAGTCCTCATTAATAGTCTTGCGAACATGCGAAAATAAAAGAGACACTAAGACATGACACATTAGTTCTATTAGTCCATAAAAAATATTAAAGGCAATTAAGAAAATCTAATTACTAGTAATAAAATCTTTTAAAGTAATAAATTATATGCATGCATTCATAATTTTCTGAACATGTATATTATGCATTCAACATGTTAATTTTTATTTACTTTTATTATCATATCAACACTAAATGTTCATGCAATCATTATATGAATACTTTAATTTTTACATATAAAAGTTTGCTTGAATTTTTTTAATCATGCCAACATTTCTTGCTTTAAATACAAATTCATTTTATACTTCTAAAAACTAATGAATATCTGAACTATTAAATTTACCTCAATATGGATTCTCTACAATTAAAATCAATTTTATGTTTACATTTTTAAACCTTATTCATACCTTTTTGTTGTAATCATTAGGTCCCCTTATCCATGAGAACCTTTCTATCTTACTACTAGGAAGTGTAATCAATTTTGTGTGTATGTTTTTCAACCTCATTCATGCCTTTTTGTTGTAATCAATAAGTCCCCTTGTCCATGCAAACTTTTAGGAAGTTGTGGAAGGATCAATGTCATATTTGATTGAGATGCTTTGGTCATAATTATCACTTTTTGATTTATAATCAAGAACCAACTAGAAAATCCACAATAGTTCTAAAAAATCCACAATGATTCTTTTAAATTTTGTCATGAAAGTTAAATTTCCCCTTCCTAATCTTCTTCAATTTTTTTTTTTTCATTATTAAATTCTTGGATCTTTAACTTTCATTTGGTTAAACATGCCACTTGTTTCTTGGCTTAATCTAATGTGAGATAGTGTTTTATATTTTATTTTTCTCTTTATTGGATACGTTTAAATTCTCATAGGACATGAGATTTGTATTCAATGAATACAACGTTTTTGGAGTAGATTATACTATTTGAAGCAAATTGATGTTGATATCATGGAATGTGTGGCAGTGATAACGAATTAAAATCTATGACTCATCAAAGTAAAAAAAGTTATATACAATTTATTATTACAAATATAATTATTTTAATGTTTTATTAATTTTATATTTTAAATAGAATAACTATATAGTATAATATACACGTAAAATCTGAAACAAGTTTTCTTTAAAATGAAACTCCATCTATATTAGTGTTTGATAAAATATGATTTTTTAATATTTCACAAAAGAGAGACAAATGAGATTGTTTTGTTTTCATTGTGTATTGTTCAATTTATATGGTGGGCATGATCGTGTTTTTTAAAATCCAAACCATTGCTTTTACATTACGAAGATCCTTTAACTTATGCTCTTATACATAACGTATTCACTGAAAAATGGATTAAAAATTTAATTATAGATTCCTTTTGCCATTACTTTCCATATTCTAAATTATGAATGTTAATCATATTTATACAAATGTACACGTGAAAATCACAACTTTTCTTATATTATTTATGAGATAGTTACTAATATTTTATAAAAAATACTTATATATGTATGCAGGTATTGCGTTCTGAAGTGGATAACTTGCAAAAGAATATGACACATTTAGAAAAAATGAACAAGTAAGAACTTTGAACTATATGATAAATTTTCTATTGTTAAATGTGGATAATGAATTTGAATAAAAAATATTTCATCTAATTACAAAATATATTATTTTTGATAAAATAGACAAATGATCGGTGAAGACTTGGATTCTATACATTTTAAAGGTCTACAACATCTTGAGAAGCAACTTAATGTCGGTGCTAAAAAGATAAAATCAAAAAAGGTAATTTATTATAGTTTTTAAACTTTGTTCAATATTTTATATATTTACGGGAGCAAATTTATTTCCTACATTTATTTTCATCAATGTGACATACCTTGAAATAAAATATCATGGGTTTTATTTATTTATTTTTATTTTATATTAATTCTAATAAAAATTATACCATTTGATTGAATGCCTTTTTTCTGCATATTGTAGGATAAAACGATGCTCGACCATATTAGATCTCTAAAATTTAAGGTAAAATACAATTTACTTTTGAACGAAGCCTTTTATCACCTTAAATTTATTTATTTTTATATCAAGTTATTATATTATATTTATTAAAATGGAAAACTTTATTTAATATATGATATTTATAAAATATTTTATAATTTTTTTATTTTTTTGTTCTTTCGTAGAAGCTATCAAATATTTTTGCTTGTTTAAAGATATATAGAAGAAATATTTTTTAAATTACCTTTACTTTATTTAAAAGAAAAAATTATTAAAAATCTAAAATATTATTATACACTAAGTTATTTAATTAGAACATTTACTATGGTATCTGATTAAATATATTTCTTTTTCATCATTATATTTATTAAAAATAATAAAAAATTAAAAAAATATATTATAAATTTTTGTTTTTCTATATAATTTTATCATTTCCCTTTTAATCATAATGAAATATTGGCACTTTATCAAACTTTTTTTTAAAGCATTACTTATTTAATAGGAAATATAAGCCTTATAGGGAATGTGGGTTGACATTGTCAATGTTTATTAAAAAAAAAATCAATTATATAATTTTTTTTATTAAAATAATAAAAATTTCCTAATAAGAATGAATTTACTTTCCAATAAATAATAAAAGAATTTCCAAACATTTAAAAAGATCATAGTTATTTTGACATATATTACAAAAGACAAACCAACGTGTAAAAAGTAATTAAGTTTGTAAAGCTAGAAACTCATGACTCAATAAAGACTTTTAAGGTTACCAACAAAGGAAAAAGAAATAAAAAATTATTTCATGAGGACGAACGAGTTTTGTCCATGGTCTTATGATGCATTCATGAATTACTATATGAAGTAATGTAGATAGAAAAAAATATTAATGATAAGAACTAAAGCTACTGAAATTGGTGTAATGGTATACTTTGAAAAGATGTAAAAAACATGAAAAAATGATAGCACCACAATTTATGAATATATATTAAATACATGTAAGATAATAATAATGTTAGAAATGATCATTTAAACAAAGTATTTTTTAAGAATTGTGCATTAGGGGGTTATTTAAGATGTGTAACTCATTAGTTTGTAATCTATAAGTATTAGGACTAAGGATGTCCTTGATTAGGTAAGGGCCCCACCATATTTTAATATGCCTTCTTTAATTTTGGGGATAATCTAATTTAAGGACTAATTCACCAACATTGAAGATATGAACTTTGATTTTTATGTTATTTTATTTGGTAATTCAAACTTTATATTGATGGTTATGTTGTAAATCATTGATACAATGCTCATGAAGAAGGTCTAAAGCATGTAGATAGGGTTTACAATGTTTTCCATCAAGATTAATGTCATGAAGAGAGTGTACACATTAAATCTAAATTATATATCACCTTAGTCTTGTACACTTGGAAACGAAATATCACTAATGTACCTTTAGTTTCTAGACCTTCTTGTTATTGAAAGGCTCACATACATTATCTCTCTATGACAAATTGCTTATTTCTTAGTTTAACTTTTGTTATTCTGATGATCCATGCCTTATATCATGCTCAGAGTGATATAAAATTACTTATATTATGTCTTTTCAGTTTTGAAACCTATGTCTATTTTCTATCATCCCAAACACTTGCATTCTAGTCTGATGCCTAAGTTGACATAAGTAACATATTCCAATGAAAGTACCCAATGCCTTAAAGTCATCAAATTTACAAATGAAACATATCCTTATGGTTGGCATATGTGACTTAATGGGAGATATTTACCTTAATATTTGGTATATATGCATGTTCAATACTCATTCATTCCTATGCTAGCACATACATTAAAACTCATAAGGTAGCTTATCAAAATCACTCAATAAAGCATTCAAGTGAGCAAAGCTTCCTTATTTCTCTTATTTTCATATCAATCATAGTTATAACACATCTATAGGTTTGAAGTACTGAAGGGGTATCCCATGAGAACTATTTTCCAAGTTTCAAGATAGATAATTGTTGTACTTGCTTTCCATATATTTCACCTTTGTGCACATGCAAACCAACACATTTGGGGAAAACTACGTTAATGAATATTGTTAATACATTTATTTATATAATTGGTTTCAATTAATGTAATATCAAACCATGGCTAGTGTCCAATGGTAGTATGAAATAATGTATAAAGGACAAAGACTAATAGTTGTATGTTTGGAGGGAATTAATGATTACTTACTCTAAATATCTAATCTAATTACTTGAATTGAAAATGTAATATATTCCTCATAAAATAAATCATACACACTAAATTAAAATGATTGTAAAGGAAACACACTTTTCTAAAATTTAAACTACATTAAAGTAACTACACGTTTAAATAATTTGCATAAATGTAAATTATAAAAAATGTAAACACACTTTTAATTTAAGTTGTTGAAATGTAAATTCGAAAGGAAAATGTTGAAATTAAATTTTGACTGAAACACACATGAAATACATAAATAACTACAAATTAAAGTATATCACACAATATTTTGTATAAAAGAATAAATGAAAAACTTTATAAAACATTAAAATATGATATTAACATATATATAACACACATAGATCTTGCATCCCTGATTGAGCAGACACTTACTCTTCCTTATAATAGGATTGGAATAACACTAAGCTTTTATAATCTTCGTCAAATTTTAATTGATTTTGAAAATGCTTATACTCTATAAATAACTTAGTTCTATCATCTACTAACTAATTGCTCTATGTTATTACTATCCAAATACCAACCTTATGCCAACTCTATCTAACTCTAATAATGGATGAGAAGGTTGTATTGATAATACAACTTATTTAGCAACTTATTGTTTGAGACTAACAAATTTAAAAAATTAATTTATAACTTATTTTCTAATCCTAATAACCTAACAAATTAGTTTGGAGTAGATTCTTTATTCTAACAAACTAACAAATTAGTTTGTGATCGATTTCTTAATATTACAACATAAAAAATAATAATTTAGCAAATTTAGTTCCTTTCAAAAACTTTTATATGTGATATATTCATAGTAGTTGGATTACGATAAATATCTTTTATTTTATATAAATGTCTATTTTTAAAAATAATATAAATAGATGTCTAAAGCTAGGTAGCAATCATATTTAGAGCACGTTAATTAAATATTTCCATAGTTGTATACCTTTGTAGTTTTGATTTTTATTTTTAGATGTTTCTATTTCTGACATTCTATATATAGAAAGTCTATAAAACATGTTGTAAAACATTCCCTCATGCCTCCTTTAGCCTACTACACCTCAAAATCCATTCAAGGAAAACTTTGGGTCCAATTATGTGCAAATCTAGATCTTGGTTGATGAACTCCATAGCTTTGATGATGGACTCTAGATCTTCATTGGTAGACTTCGAAGCTTGGAATGTACATGTACAAATCTAGTTGAAATTATCATAACTTTTACATAGAACTGAGATCAAGATGATTCTTTTTTTAAACTTGTCTATTTTTTTGAGACAAATTTGAATATGTAATTAGATTTAGTTTTAGGGGTGTTATTGATGACTAGTTTTTTTATTTTATAAAAGTTGTACATTATGTCCTTACAGCTTCATAGCTAAAACATAAAACAATCCAACACAAAAACACATGACCTATTTTTAGTTAATACAAAGATGTTTGTCTACCCTATATGATATTGAATGAATAGTACATTGATATCAAAAGAAATTTAAGAAAACTAAAGTTGATTTATATGACACTCTAAATCTATTGAAGATCTTTGGAGCTATATGAAGCTTGTCCCTGATTTGGTGGTTGAGAACCTCAAACTTTGACATCTTTATTGATGACTTATTTCATCCTACATGGACAACAATTGACATCTTTTCTCAAACATTTATTATAAAATACAAACAGGGTAAGACTAAAATGACTTTTAAAGAATATATATATATATATATATATATATATATATATATATATATATTCTAAAGAGAGCATAATTTTTTAAAACTACATCTATGTCCATAGAGGAGGGTTAGGGTTATTGATTAAGGTTATGTTTAATTTTTTTAAGTTTTTGGTGTATTTACATTTTTTAAAATTGTAGACAACATTTCAAATTGACCCATCATATGAGGCTTTACAAATTGATTTGTGGAAAAATATGCTAAAAGTCAAGTTGAAAAAAATTATTTTGGGCCAAGTATAAGAATTAAACATAATTAACCATGTTTAAATCACACATTTTATTACCATGGCCACACTAACATGCCTCAGATTTGAGGTGAGGGAAATGTAGGAACTGGTCGTTACCTCACCTCAAAAAAAGAAGACAACTGTATAATCTATTAAATGTAACCATGTGCATATAGAAGTAATTTGTCTAGGTAGATATAGCATTGAAGTAAATAAAACCAATGTCATCAAATGAAGGCCTAAGATACATGATAAATATCATGGAAATGTCTAAATAGTAATAGTACAATCTCAAAAGCAAACAAGTATGTAAAGAATTTCACTCAAAAGTAAGTCAAAAGGATGCTCTAATGCTACACACTCAAAGGGACATGACTAAGTCAAATGACCATAAAATTAAGAATGAAATTCAAAAATCCATAAAATAAATAATAAAATAATCAAATGTTAGTGAAAACATACATAGACATGGGTTTCATAAGTAAACGAGCATATTCAAATGCTTGAAAAGGCATACAATAACAAGGCAAGACAGTCACAAAAATGCAAAAGTAAAGCATAAATAACCAACATAAACATGTCATTGTAGCCCATGAATCTAATGTGTTAGGAAAATTATGTCAAGTGTATATCATATCAAGTACTATGTGTATGATTTAAGACATTGGGATTTCCCTCTACTCATGTCATATAGACATTAGGGGCATCCACTTCATTGATCTTAATACACACAGGGTATATGGTTCAATGATCTCTCTACATTATCATATTTGAGCTTACATATGTACTTACACATACATGTATTCATGATTATAAGGCATGTGTAAGTACATATGTAAGCTCAAACATGATGATGTAGAGAGATCATTGAACCATATACCCTGTGTGTATTAAGATCAATGATGTGGATGCCCCTAATGTTTATATGACACGAGTAGAGGGAAATCCCAACATATTAAATATGAATTTATAATGTATTTGTGTATTCTTGTATCACACTCAAGTATATGTGCAACACATATGTGTATGTAGGAGTAACTGAGTATGTCATCCATCAACATAGAACTAACATATAGATGCCAAAGAGCTAATATAACATGCAGGTGCCAAAAGTTTGTCTTATAATTTTGAATGTTCTTAAATTTTTTGGTATTTTTAGAATATTTAAAATATGAATGATCATCCTATGATGCCATCCTATAGATCATCATAAGTACCTCCCCATTGTGAATCTGGTGTAATGCCTTGATTATGTTGTTGAAGAGCATGTATAACTGTATTATCTATCACTATGGAATTAATTGTACTATGTGTATGTAAAATAGGATTATGTGGTCATGAAACAATAATAGGAGTAATAGGATTAAGTGTTCTTATAACCCATTTTAGAGTGTTTTGTGGTTTCTTTTGCATAGAAATAATATGCATATTTTAAGGTGCTCTAGCTATCTAAACATGGTGTGTAGTAGAAGATTGGGATACTTTGGAATCTACTATATGTCTTTGATGTAATGGTCTCTCAAGTACTATCCACCTAGTAAAGGGGATTATTTTTTGTTTACCATTTTGTGGTAAATTATCCTTAGTGGGATTGATAGATAGTTATTTAGGTATAACTTTATTTTGTTCAATATGATGCTCATATGAAATTGTAATTACCCGATTGGTCTGAATGTATTTAAAACACCTATGTACTATAGAAGGTACAAGTCTAAGAGTGTGTATACAAGGTCTTCCCAATAAAATATTAAAGATGCATGTGGAAGGGATAATTGAGAAGGTAGAAACCACATGTATGGGACTAATCGGTAAATGTAGTTAAATCTTACCAAGAACCTTTTAGGAGGTCCTATCAAATGCTTATACTGATCTAGTAGAGGGGTATAAATCATGATAAGTATAACCCAAGTGCATAAGTAATGTCATGGTGAAAACATTTTTTCTTACACCATTATCAATCATAACACTACGTATGGGGTGTGTCAAGGTATGCTTAAATGAATAAAGAATGAACATCAGAGTCATCATCCTTAATTTCATTATCATAAAAAGTAATAAATGGTTTATTAACCATAGGAGGTATATGGAATGTGTAAGTACCACTAATCCCATCTAATGGGTGCCCATAATGTAATGGAGGAAGATGTGCATTGTATGCCATTTAGAATTCACATTAGGTTCAAAAAAAATTTAACCTTAAAATATATAGATTGGGGTTATCTAGATGTTAAAGGGGTGTATAGAAATGAAATGGCACAAGGGTGATAATTATATCTATAATAGGCCAAGTTAATGCTAAATTCAAATATAAGCATACACTAAATTTATTATGATGAGATAGTCTAAATATGTAAATTATAACTATACTAGATATAAAAATGACAAGTGATGTAATTAGCTTGTTTTGATACTAATGCAGCTATAGATATAGAACATGTAAAATTTAGGAAGGAAAGAGATTATATAATAACATTTAGATTCTAGTTCTAGTGCTTTTGTTTCTGTAGATAGTAACATCAACCTAAGACAGTTACATTGACACTTTTGTCTATGTTCGATGCTAGTGTTTAGTACTTAATATCTACTAAAATAGTATGTGACCACATGGATGCTTATAATTTCTTCCTCACCTTCATTCTAGTGCATTCAGATTTAGATCATGGATAGTCACTCCTTGTAAAATGGCAAAACCCTAGATTTCCATTTTCATAGTGACCTTGGATAAAAATGATTTAGTGGGCATACAATGTCAAGCTTCCCCAAAGACCTTACTATAAATATGTGCTACCTATATAACCAATACTCTAAAAAGGGTGTCAAACTTATGTAGTTCTCCCCTACATGTTGGATTATGTGTGAATGACATAATATGTGCAAAAGTAAGTACAATAATGACCTAACTTGTAACTTAGCAAATCTGGCTCTTGGGCTACTCATTTAGTACTTCAAACCTATAGATGTGAATTTACAATGACTAGTAGGGAAATATGAATAAATAAGGAAGCTTTATTCAATTAATTTTTTTGACATAGTATTTTTGATAAGTTACCTTAGTCTCTTTAGTCTTTTTTAAGTATAGCTAGGTGACTAATGAATGAAGGTTGATATTTTATTTATATCAATAATTTTGGAGTAATAACTCACATTAAAACACTTAAGATGACAATTATGATGCATTTCATTTGTAAATTGGATGATTTTAGGGCATTGGGCACTTGTATTAGGACATGATAGTAATGCCGATGCTACTGTCAATCCTAGACATTAGTTTCCAAGGAGCAAGAAAGTAGGTACATGTTTAGAACTTGTAGAGATATAAGATAAGTACATTTCAAGCATTTTGGGAAAGATAAAAGACTTGGCTCATCAACATAATACTGCATAAACTAAGAGATATAGGCTAGAGGGTAAAAAGATAAAGCAGATATGAGACTTGTTGAAACAAGAAAGGTACAAAACTAAGAGGAATAACCAAGGTCTGAGTATTCCAAATGTACAGGACTGAGGTGCTATATAATCATAAAATATCATCCATAGTTCTTCATTATATAATTATCATCTTGGTTTAGGAGAATAGGGTAGGAAAATGTTTTTCTTATTAGTTGAGCTCTATCCACGTTAAGCTTATTTGGTGGATTCAATGCATTTTCCATATTATCTCACATGTTTAAATTGTGTTTTATTGGGTTTTCTTAGCCATATATCTTATCTTTCAATCTCTTGGTCTATTCATAAATTTATTTAATTTATGGGAAGTTTTATTAATCAACTAACAACTTATGATTTATACCTTATTAACACACAAAATGCCCCTACCAACAGTGCTAATAAATGATGGGTGTTGTCAATTCCTTCATTTAATCATTAAATTTCATCTGATGTCATATCAAACTAGGTCTAGTGTCTAATGATAGTTTATGATAAGGTATAAATGATAAGGAATAACATTTGTATGTTTGGGGGGAGTTATTGGTAATTTAATCTAAATATATAATATAATTACTTGAATTAACAATATGGTCTACTACTTGTAAAATAAAATTCATAGGCTAAATTGAGATGCTTGTAAATGAAACAATTTTTTCTAAAAGTTAAATTTCATTAAAGTAAACACACATTTAATATATTTTCAGAAGCATAAATTACCAAAAATGTAAACACACTTTTAATCTAAGTTATTGGAACATAAATGATTTGAAAGTAAAATATTAAAATTAAACTTACTAAAACACATATCAAACACCCAAATAACTAAAAATCAAAATATATCACATAATATTTGCATATAAGAATAAATGAAGATATTTAAAGTACACTAAATCCTAATACTAACATATAAATACCACACATAAATATAACTTCCCTTGTTGAGCGGACCCTTGCTCTTCCTTAAAATAGGATTAGAACAACACTAAGATTGTAGAAACTTCATCAACTTCTAATTACTTTCAAAATGATTATAATATATAAATAACTTATTTTTATCTTCTAATAACCTCTTGCTCTATGCAATTACTATGTAAATAAGAACCTTATACTATATCTATCTCTCACAAAGGATGAGAATATTTTTTTATCATACAACTTCTTTAACAACTTATTGTTTGAGAGTTAATACTTTAACAAATTAGTTTAGAACTGATTTTATAATCCTAACAACCTAACAAATCAATTTATAACCAATTTTTTATTATAATAAACTAAAAAATCTAGTTTGAATCTATGTTATTATTATTACAACATAATAAATAACATTGTAACAAATTTAGTTCATTCAAACAACTTGTATATGTGAGATGTTCATACTAGTTGTATTACTATAAATATATTTCCTTTTTTAGAAATTTCTAGTTTTAGAATACTATAAATACATGTCTAAAAATAGATATCAATCATATTTCAAACTCTTTGGTTGCATGTTTCCATAGTTGTAAACTTTTTTTTTGTTGATGTTTATTTTTGGAAGTTTATATTTATGATATTCTATATATAAATACTTTGTAAAACATGTCCCAAAACATTCCCTCATGCCTACTTTAGCCTACCAAACCTCAAAATCCATTCTGGGCATATTTGAATCCAATTCTATGCGACATCGGAGCTTGGATGATGGACTTGGAGCTTCGTTAATGGACTCCAAAGATTTATTGATGGACTATAGATCTTGTATTCTAAATTTACAGAGATAGATGAAATGCTCATAAATTTTGCATATCAACTTGGATCAAGATGACTATTTTTCTAAACTTGTCTATTCTTGAAGAGGAATCTAAATATTTAATTAGATCCAATTTTAGGAATGTTTTTGAGGACTATTTATACCATTATATATATTTTTTACATTTGGTATTTACACCTTTATAACTAAGACATTGAAATAAAAAATAAAAAAATAGAAAACTTATTATATATATTATGATAATATAGGATGTCATGCTGTAAGACATACTTGTAAGCTTGTTTATGAATTATAGGTTTTTCAAGAGAATCAATGTCACTAGGGTGGGTGTGATGATCGATAAATTGGATGATGTTTTTACACCACATGGTTTTTTAGTTAATGAAAACTTGAATATGGTAGATAAGGTAATCATTTATGGTTGGTAATGGATATGGTGATTTATGTATGTGGATGATAAATTGGGAATCATGAAAAGCTTGATGAGGGTGAAAATAAGTGGTAAATGAAGTAAGAAAGTTAGCTATGGAATTTTTATCTTGTGTAATTGCTTTTATGGTGAAGGATTTGAATTATTGAGCAAGTGTGGTGCCAACTTGATGATAAGTGATGATATTTCTACTTTTACATTGGTAGTCATCCTTGACATGAAGAGAGATGGGTTCCAAATCACCTAAAGCATGTAGGTAAGGGATGTCTAAATCAATGGTATATTGCATGCCTAGAATGAGGGATATATATTATATCATGTAGTTAGTAACATCTAAGGTTAATTAAAAATTAAAAGGAATGATTTTTCCATGAGGATAAACTAATAAATATCATGCCCCAACCCCTTGAAGGAATTTATCACCATCAAAATGGATTGTCCAAGTATTTTTATGTAGGTCCATTTTAACTTTAATTAATTCTTAAGGGAGGACATTTGATTCTAGTTTAGAAATGGAAGTTTTTGGTCCCTCATGATTATTTGTTTCAATATCAGAGATAAAATTATGGAATCAATCTTTCAGTGAAATAACTTGATTAAGACCTTGGATGTATAAGAATCATTCATTGGGAAGAGTATCTTTAAGATTTTTCGTGGCTGATATATGAGTGATAACAAGTTGATCGAGAATTACTTGGAATTTAATTAAATTATGCATAATGGACCATAACCCAAATTATATCAAAAGAACCATCCATGTGCCAATTCTATCATCTTCTATCAATTTTTTTAAGAAGAAATTTTGAAGAAGATCAGAATGAATGATGACATAAGTTGTTTGATAAAGCATGTAGTGGTGAAAATTTTCATCTATTAAATAAATGGAAAGATAATCATGTTTGATTTTACTATAGCATGTCTAATAATCTATTAGAACATGATAGATATAATATATGACATATTCATGGCTTATTTTATCTTAGTAGAAAAGCATTACCCCAAATAATATGGGGGTAGAGGAAGTGTAGAAGATAACATGATAATCATTCGAAAGAAGTCAAAGAGTGGGAGGATTCAAGAGTGATGCTTTCATGTTTTTGAGTGATTTTTGAAATGAATTAGTCCATTGTAGAGATATACCATTCTTTATGATGGATTTAATTGAATAAATATGGTAAGTCATCTCAAGAATAAATTATCAGATTGGCCCAAGTTTACCAAGCTATTCTCATATGTCTAGGATAGAATATGGAATGGATATGTTAAATATATCTTTGATTTTATCTAGATTGACATCAATTCCTTGAAGAGAAACTCAAAAACCTAAGAGGTCACTAGATGTGACACCGAAAACACATTTGTAAGGAGTGAGTCAAACTTTGTATTTTATAAGAAGATAAAAAATAATAGCAAGATCATGAAGATTATTTTAAAAACTCTTGGATTTATCTATAAGATCATATACATAAGTTTCAACTATGTTATCTATGATATCATGAAATATATGGGTTATTCCACATTGATAAGTGAAACTAGAATTTCTAAGACCAAAAGGCATTTTGACATAGCAATAAGTACCACATTCTATTGTAAATGTGGTTTTATGTTTATATTTGGGAGTAATGTTAATTTTATTATATCCTAAGAAACCATCTATGAGTAATAGAATTTCATATCCAATAGTGGGATCGATAATGGTATTGATGGATGGTAATGGAGAGTTATCTATGTGAGAATCTAAGTTAATATTATGATAATATATAAATATGTGAATAAACATGGTGAATTTATTGCATATGGTAACAATGTTGGAAATATATTCCATGTAATCTATGGGTTTGATTAATTTATCATCTAAGAGCTTAATGATCTCTTTATGATATAAGACAAAAATATCAGAAGGGAATATATGTTAATTTTGATGCAAAGGTTTGGCATTAGGGTTAGTAATGATATTATAGACCACAATACTAGGGTCAATGCCTAACATATATTCATATGACCATGCAAAAGCTTCATGACATTTATCGATGAATAAACTAAAATTATCATTATTTGTAGGACAAATTTATTTGAAGATAATAAATATCTATGGAGAATGGTTACATATTAGTTACCATAGATTATTCAATAAGCATAGTAGTTATGTCTTGGAAATGATGGGGAGTAGGGGGGATAGAGAAACATGATGTGTTAGGGTCGATACTAGTAATAAAGTTATTGAAAAAAGGATCCCTTTCCTCAAAATTACCTAACTTATGATGTTGGCATGGGAGTTGAGATTCATGAGCATGGAATAATTCTAAAATGCCTTCATTAGTGGGGAACATGGGTAAGGAGCCATAATATTCAACATCTACTTCAAGATCAAAATTTATTTTTATTGATTATTGAATTTATAATATATTTTTTGGATGGTTGCATATTGGGCATCTAATGTGATTTTAGAAATATGGGTGTGAGTTTATTTAATCAAAGATGATATCAAGATAATGGGAGACACACTATCATTAGTGGTTACTTGATTATGGATAATAGGTATAGAATTGGATTGTGTGGGAAGATCAATGGTAGGTAGTATATCTTGAATTCATATATTGATTTAGTTAGTGAAATTAGGGGTAATGGGTTTGGTTATATCAGATTGTTCAATTTCTTAGGCACCCCATGGAGTATCTACCAATGCTGCATTGATGGTGGTACATATCCTTTTGGTTTTGATTTACTATTAGAAGCTATGTGAATGCTATGAACATCATGATTGAAAGCATGTATTTATGCTAAATTCTATTGATAATGTAGTATATCTAAATCTTAGGACTGAGCTTACACCTTAATATAGGTATCATCATAATATGGAGATATATCATATGTATTTATTTTAGTCAGAACATTTGTGGTGGAGAGGCCCATATTAATGAATGTTCGAGGAGAGATGGATAAGGGATATTGAAATAGTTAGGCCACCTTGTATTCATTAGAAGTGAAATCATCCTTTGTATAATATGCATCATGTGCATTACATGGGGCATGTTTATCAATGGTGTCATCAATTAAGGGAATGGTTATCTCATGGAAGAAGAGAAGGGGGAAGCCATTTTATGATATATGGAGGTAATCGAATGATATTTAAAATATTTTTTAGTTCATTGGGTTCATCATCATCTAAACATGTGAGATTTACATATACATCTAAATGCTTATTTATAAATTTAGGAAGAGGAGGACTATTAATGTGGGTTATAATGGGTATAGGATATTGAGATTTACTATTTTGAAGTTGAATGCTCAAAGTATTGGGACCAACCTCATTTTTAAACGCCTTCTATCATTTTGAATATGTTACATTAGCTACCATAAAATGCAATGGCTCATGTAGGATGAGTCCAAGGATGAACAAAAATCATATTTTAAGATAAGGGAAGATCATGGACCATAAGCTTGGTGTGAATTGTCTTGGGTCTAAATGTAAGAGGGAGCATAATGCAACTAAGTGGTTTTTGGTTAGTTTTTTCAATTTTATGAAAAAAGAGTTGGGTTTATTTGATATCTTTTGTGGAATATTAATTTATTGAATTAACCAAAGAGAGGTAACACTGATACCTAATCTTTCATCAACTAAGACATTTTTAATTAGTGTTATTGATGCTCATTTTGATAAAGAGAGGTGGATCATTTGATCTAAAGAAAATTTCAAAATTTATCATATCATCTTAAAAAAAATCTATTAAGGGTTTGGTATAAGAAATTGTTTCGATAACATGTACTTTTGTAGTTAGATTCATTAGATGAGGATTATTTTATGTCTTTTAATTGTTACATAAGTAACTTGCAATGATAAGGATAATTTATTATGAATTCCATGAGAGGAATTTTACAAGGCATAGAATTAATTTCATCAAATAATCTCCATTAAGTCTTAGAACAATAGTGAGCATAAGGCTTAGGTTGAATAGACAGGGAAAACTTTTCAAGTATTTGTGTGTCTACTGGTGGAGGTGGATCATCATTAATGGAACGTTTATAAAGGGTGCATAATGGGAAGTGCATGTATCTTTATGTACTTAATCATAATTAAATGGATCATAGGTTTAGTAACAAGATCTTTGTCAGTAGATTTACAGTGACAATTGAGTTTGGCTGCATTCACATATTAATAATTGTTATAAAAATAATCGTAATTTACATAATGGTAGAAACATAATCATTAGTGTTGTGCATTAGGATCTGAAAAAATATATTTTTGAGATTTTGTATATGTAGATTTGGAAAAAATCACTTTTGAGAAGCTTTAATATAATCAGGATGTCAAAGTCTAATCATATTGTCATGATCAAATGCCTCACCTAACATCAAAGATATTGTGGATTTCATGATCCCATGACATGTTTAATGAGAATGAACAATGTCGATGTGGAACCAATAAAAATATTTTAATCATACCATGATGGGGGATTATAATTGATATAGACGAAAGGTTTAGATGGAGATAAAAAGTCTCTTCATTTTTAATACCAACAAGGGTGGCTGGGAGGGAGTTTGAATGTCGGATTTAACTACTCTTATTTTAGTTGGATGGGATTTGGATTCAAAATTTGTGCTATTAATTACATTATTTGAAGTTTGGAAATATTATTTGATTGATTATGAAATGGTTTAAATTGATTCATAATTTTTTTTTTAAAAATCTTTTATCTTGTTCAAAAGCCTCTTCTAAGGTTTGAGGAGAAAATATTTTATACTTGTATTGAAGAGATGGTTTTAAGGCAATAATAAATAGTTTAAAGATATTTTCATCACGCATATTATGATTTGATTTATGATCAATTGATTTAATCTTTTGATAAAATTATGGGCATATTTATTAGGTAATTTCTTAGCATTTATAAGATGACTAAGATAATTTTTAGGAAGACCATTTTTTGAAATTTTTTAATGAAAAAATTGATAAGATCATCTATTTTCCATATGCAATGTTGAGGAAGTTTAATATACCATTCTAGAGCATCTCCCATAAGAGTTTTGACAAGAAGTTTGGTATTGGAAAAAGCATTGGTTTGGCCTCAACCCTTATAGAGACTATTGAATGATTTAAGGAAGATAGTAGGGTATTTAATTCCATCGTACTTGATGGTTGGAAACATATTTCCAATATCGATGGCTACTATGAATGGAGGTAAAGGTTTTTTTTTGAAGATCTTGAAGCATTTTGTTATATATAATAGGTTGAGGGATGATATTCCTATTGGCATCTCTAAGAAGAAGAGGAATAGCATTTTGATTATTTTGAGGTGACAAAATAAATGTATCAATAGCAATACACATGATAGATATAGAGTGACATGAATAAGTAAAGCATACACAAATAATAGTGAATACATATCAATAAACTATTACACAAGAATTACCATGAAAAAACCTCAAAGAGGTAAAAAACCCACCAATGTCATATTCATGTATTTGAGAAATTAAATCACCCCAATACATAAACTCCTCCTTCTCATTTCTTCAATAACCTTCACAAAACTCTTTGTTCACATAGAATTCATGATTCATAATATAATATTTCCACACACATTCATAATAGAGGTAACACCCTATTTATAGTGAAATGTGAAGTGATGTGACCATTGTAAATAATGGGTCCAACCATCTTGAGAAAATTTTAAATTATCGATAATAATAAATAAGTATGTTTTATGTTTATCGATAAGTAATAAATAATTTATGTTTTATTATTTATTTATATGAGGTTGTTAACCCATGTTAATAAACAAAATATCATTATTATTTAATTACATAAAATGTACTAAGGGTCTTATAATTTCACCACTTAAACATTAAATGTTCCAACACTCCCCTTTAATACTAAGTGGGGATAATTGCCATAGTCATTTTAAAGAGGAATTATACTATGTACAAAATTGAAAGATTAAAAAAACTTTATCATACCAAACATCACCTTTTAAAGTAAAATGAATTCTAATCTATAAATTATTCAAAAGTAAGTTTAGGCTAGTATGATTGTGATACTACATATCATAGTTTCTCATGAATAATCACTAAGCATATTTGGAAACTTTTATAACATAAGGACCTCCATTAAGAAGTATTCTTTTAATGTATAGTTTACAAAATTAAAACATACACACACTATTTACTTAGAATATGAAACTTCTATAGAAAATTTACAATGCTTTATAATTAGAAGAAGTATAGAGAATGAGAAGAAACATATGGCCATAGGAAGTGGCATTTTCAAGCAAACTCCCCCTCAATGACAACTTCGAGAGTTCAAAAATTGCAATAAACTATTAAAACTTGGTAGCACCAAGTGGATTTGTAAAGATATTTTCCACTAATTCCTCCATAGGATAGAAATACAAATATATATCACCATTAAGGACTTTATCTCAGATAAAATGCACATGAAATTTAACATGCTTAAATTTTTGGTGTTGTGCACCTACACAAAACTTAAAATCATATCCAAAAATAGATTCATGATAGTATAGTATGGTTAGAATCACAAAAACCACATACATAGAAATATGACGTATGTTTTTCTATTGTAAAACACATTTAAAGCAATCTTCACTATAGCCTAAAATATGACACATTTAAAGAAGTGGAGTTGACCCAAAATAAGGAGGTTGAGGTAAGAGATAAGGAAGAGGATGTGAATGTTTTACAATAGAGGATGAAAAGAAATATTGATAATAGACTTGATTCATTACCTCAGTCTATTGACTTAGTATATTTGCAAAATCAAGAAAAATTCATATAATTCACCATTTCCATATTCCAGATCTTGAGGAGGAAGGGGAATGGAAAAATGTAAGCACTAGAAATAAATGAAAAGGTAAACATGGTATGAAACCCATGACTATGGTTCTTATATCTAACAAAGAAAATCTTGTGGGAGATTTTTAGTTGATTTAGTTCTTATTTTCTTTTGGTTAAAAGATAATTATTCTTGTTGAGAATCCTTGCATGTGTGGATTTTTTATCACTATTTTAAAATCATTTTGTGGTTGTTTTTTCTAGCCATTTAATTGTTATGTACACTAGCATATTATAATATCTATTTGTCCAGGCCTTGGTTTTTTGTTTCACTCCTAGGTTATGGGTCCCTATCTTCAAAAAACCCACCCTTTACCCTTAATAAAAAAATAATGATTAATGGGACATAAATAAACTTTTACTTGACCTTTTTAGAGAAATGGAAGATGCTGAAGTATACAATTTTGTCTCAAATCCATCCTTTTACAAAGATAGATTGATATAGAGTGTTGTGCTATGATAATATGAGACATAAGGAAGTATGGATATACATGCCAGTATCATTCTAACTACGAAAAAGGAAGAGTATCATTTGTTTCAACCAAAGGTATAAGTCTTGGGTAATTATCAAATGGTTTATGATGTTATCTCTATAGGGTAATCCCCCAAAATTATATGCTTTAAGATTTGAATAGATATTCCCCTTAAGAAATAACTTGAGGAGCCACATCCCAAGGTTAGTATTGCATTTTATGTCTCTCTTAGAAGTTATTTATATCCAATATTAATTAAAATATATGTTACCCCTAGGTCTCATAATAGGCCATTATTAGAAACCATTCCTTAAACCATGTCAAAGGAAATTTCAATTAAAAGTGTAATTTTTTTTTATTAGATAGAGTAAAAAACACAAGCTTTGGGAGGACCTAAAAATCTAAATACAAAAGATATAGAAATGAAGATCGAATGACATGCCTCAAAAAATGGCTCATTAGGGACTAAATGACCAACACGTAGCTAAACCATAGCCTACCAAAAAGACAATCCTACCTCCAACAAAAGACCAACTAGAATCATAAAGTATACAATAAAGCTTCTATCTCTATGAAACCACAACACTACCACAACAAAATATATCCCTACCAAAAGGCCCAAAAAATGCAACCAAATAATAGGCATTCCAAATCTAACTACCAACTAGGATTGGGACAACAACCATGAGATAAAACCAACTAGAAAAGGCCATCTTGCTTCAAAATAGTGTTCTTCTACCAAACTTCTGCATTTTGTGACCTTATCAATCTTTAGCTAAAATTCTATTCAACAGCCCATTAGAGCAGAGAGACCTACCATAAGAATTCTGGCCCATGGTTCTGCTGCCTTTCTTATTTTTATGCACTTTGGTCCATATTCCCTTATCTTTAATAGATTATGGAAGTACATCAGTCAATATTTCTAGAGATGGATTGTCTTCTACTATTACAGCCTCCTTGGATTCAAAAAAATTAGCCTCATTGTGTACTCCCCTCGGTCTAAGTGTATCTTCACAAATTGAGTCCAACTCCTTCCCATCAAGGGCTTTTTCAGATAGATCCTTATTAGAATCACTCACCTCAATACTGTTTCCTACAAAACTATGTTTTGGGATGACATCCTTAGACCTAGAAGATCCATTTTTATGCTTGATAGAGTTACAAGCTGAGTCCAAGTGCCCTATCTCAAATCAATTTTGATAACAGAAGGGCAACCCCTCATAGTAGAGAGATGGTTTCCCAACATAGTCTTGGACCCTTAGCTTAATTCTCTCAGGAAGATATGTTGAAACCTTCAGATTAACCAACATACAAGCAAAAGTAGGATGGTGGTAGCCATCAGTACTTGAATCCACTAATACGTAGTCACCTAAGGTGTTTTCAATGGATTTGAAGTAATCTTCTGTCCAAAACTATAGAGGTAGGTGACAAAATCTTACCCAAACTTATTAGACATCAAAGGTCTCCTTGAGTGGGTCGAAGGTTAGAAAATATAACTTGTACAATAGGACATTTCAATCCTAAGACCACATAAAATCTTGAAAAATGGCTTTTCTATCCTCTACCAGATAAAAAACAACAAGAAAAAATCCCCAAGTATAAGGGAATATGTGTTGGTTACCTTTCATTGATGGCTTCCACTTATTTCAAATCCAATGATGTAGATCTGGGAGTGACGGCCAAAAATTAATAAAGCGATGTATCATGGATGCATCCAAGATTTCCTGTTCTATTTCAAGGATTTCCAATAAGGGTTCTCTTTTGAAACAGATTATGGGGCAAGCCTTGGCTATGACTAGAGGCTTCCCTGCATAACTATTAATAGCAACATCAGTAAAAGAAGGATGTTTTTTGGGTCCTAACTTTTGTAGGACATTCTATAGTGAGTTTATGATAAGGAAAGACATAAGTTTAGCTTATGCCATTCCTATGCCATCCCTTCCACCATGTTTTTTCCTTATACCATCAACGTTAAAATTTATAAGAGCACCTATAGATTTGGTGGCTACATTAGCTATAGATTTGGGGCCTACACCATTCCAGTGGCCTTCTCCTTTAACTCCACATCTGGGGGACACCTGGCTTTACAATAAGATATGGCTAGTCACCCTGACCACTCATTGGAGGTGGGCTTTCCCATAGAAGTTTTCTCTTGTATGGAGTCAGGAGTAGAACCATGGGGGCATAGATTGACTGGGTAGGCATTAAATATTATTGATGTACCTTCCCATGCACATCCCTCCCAAATGCAGGATTTGATTGGGTTGAAGGCACATGCAAGCACTACAAGGTGCCATTGGAGTTAGGGGAGACAGGCAGGAAGTCATGACTTGAAAAAAATGTAAGGTAGGAGTTCATGACTAGCCATACTAATATTTTGGATATTATAATTATCTAAAAATTTAATCTACATTTGAAGCTTAATGGGGTGGGCCTAGGTCCATAATATTCGATGAACAATGTATCCAAATCGCTCCATTGTGATCTACATGGAACACATGAAGAAGTTCAATCCCTACCTCAAGGTATTCCCATAATCACTTCAATGTGTAGGTGATGTGTAAATGCCCCAATGTATACACCATAAGTAAACTAAAAATTAAACCTATGTAAAAATAATTATTATATTATATTAAATAAAAAGATTAAGCTTGTAGAAGAGCTTCAACAAATTTGAAGGCTTGTGTTTAGAGGAAAGGTTATTCATGCCTTATGAGGTTTGTGACATTGGGAATTTGTAACCATCAAGTATCTACTTCCAAACATGACTCAAATGGGAAGGCCAATGCAAAAGAAAGATTAAGAAAGATCAAGTAGACTCTAAAAAATAGTCAAACCTACTTCAATGTAGGCACAACGAAGAAGAGAGGCTGATAAGAAGCCTCCATAAGAGTGATATAAAAAGTAAGATGACCACTAATCAATTATTGATCAAGAAAATATCAAAGGAAAAAAAATTAAAAGATTTCAATTACACAAAAAAGCCAAATGTTTTTTTGAACAAGTGATCATTTGTTCCTTCCAACCTGATAATAATCATCAAGTGAGTGACTGAACTTGATACAATAATCTTGAAGTAATTCAAGTATTAGCCCCATGAATATAATTTTCTCTTCTAAAACTTGTATGGAAATGTAAACACCTTAGAACAAACAAGTCCTCACTATTGATCCTCTCCAAACCTTGCAAGTGGACATAGAATTTTGTAATCTATAGAAGCTAAAACACAAAAATAATAGTTTCATCAAAAGATAGTCTTGGATCCCGCACAAGTCTCTATAACATGCTCCCTCTACTTTTGTTACAAAGTAAAAAACGGCTCGTACCGGTCTAAAACATACTACAAAACAACCGTGCAAACTTACCACCTCTTCTAGACACCCAAAAATACTACAAGTATATCAAGGATGTGTAAATATATAAAGCACTATTCCTAATAAGTGGATGTTGACCTCTCTAACTCAGTAATTTGAATACCCAAGTATATATTTTAGTTGCGGCGAACTTGAATATCTTTACATGTGTTAGTTGAGGTGAAGTAAAACTAAATTATCTCTCAAACACAAAAAGCACACACAAAACCTAATAACTACCATTATATTTCTTTGTTGTTTTTTTAATTTTTCTATGTTTTACTTACATCTAAGAGTTTTTTAATTAATTAATTTTTAAATAAATTAGATTATTTGCTATCAATTGTAGTAACATACTAGATTAATAAGATATAATTTTATTTTAACCTTTTTAAAATGTTAAAAACATTTTTTCAATTTTTTTTTTTTTATGTGAACTGAAATTAACTTTTAAATAATAAAATTGTATTCAAAAATCAAGTGTAGTTAGTTAAGACATGAAGACAATAACGACCACAGAGCAAGGAGAAATTATATATTTTATTTAACATGTTATATTATATTGATATTAATTTATGTAATGTAAATGGTAATTTAGATTTAAGATTTTTATTATGTGTGTGATTTTTAAAGAAATTTTAAAATGATATTAAATTTATAAATTTTATAATTTTATATTATAAAAATTATATATATTGGATTTTCTTTTAATTATTGTTGAGTGTTAAAATTTTAAACTTATAAATTTTGTTATTTTATATTAAAAAATACATATATTAAAAATTCTTTTAATTATTGTTGAGTGTTTAAAATTAAATATATTAGAGAGTGTTGTTGTTGTTATTTGATATTGTAGTCTTTCATGATGTTGTTGTTTTTGGAGTTAATATGAATTGATAAAGTTTATTATTAATTTTAATTATAAAATTAAAATTCAACACAGAATTTAAAAAATATATAAGATAAATAGAAAACAATTTCTTTATAAACTTTTAAAATAAAATAAAATACACTTAATTGATATTTTTTAAAAAATAACTTAAAATTTAAATAATAAATAAAATAAATGAAAAACAGTCCCTTTGTAAGCCTTCTATTGATGTTTTCATGATGACCTACAATTTAAATAATAAATAAAATAAATGGAAAACAGTCCCTTTGTTAGCCTTCTAAAATAGGATCGCATAAACCGGTGTCTCTCTACAGTTTAAACAATAAACAATTCTTTTGTAAGCTATAAAATCTATATTCACATACACCAAATTGGTGTCTCCGGCTGACCAGGGTGAAGCTTCTTGGAAAACTGTATTTAGGTTAGTATGGGTACAGACTAACCTAAATACAGTTTTTTATTTGAGCCTATGATTTGCTAAGGCCCATGTGACAGATTTGGTTAAAAAATCGAAAATGGCAATTTTTCAGATGAATAATCTGATGCCCAAAATGTCCCCTGGACTCAACATGGTGCTTATCCATTTAAATTTAAGATACAAATAACAGTGTGAAAACAGAATTGGCTAGGAAAAAAATAGTTTCCCGAAATATTTGTCCGTATTAATCGTAGTGACTCGTCCTCTTCCATTTTTTTCTTCATGGCCTGATTCAGCTGAATTATTTTCATAGCACCTGAATTATAGATACATTTAATAATCTCATTTTAACATAATGTGATTTCTATGACAAAGTTTTTTTGTTTTAAGTTTAGATTGGTGCATAAACAGAGTTGTATTTTTGTTGCATGATCACACTTATACTGACGCCGGTTTCCTACGGCCGAAAAATTCATTGTCACCCAGGAACGATCATTGAAAGAGGAAAACGCTGTTCTTCGTAAGAAGGTAAGAGACGATCCTTTATCCATATCCTTGTTGGCATTATTGTGTACTTGAGTAAAATGAAATGACACAGTTGGGTAGAAGCCACAAAGCGCCCAACAACAATATCGAGATCATGGAAGGAGGGAATGATGAATTGGGAAGGGATGCTGCAACTCAGCAAAATCTGCATCAAACTAGCCTAAATCTCAGGTTATTTAGAAGGTTCACAATTTCTGCCAATTAATGATGCCTTGTATTACAAAACACTTTTAGAAAATTAAAAAATTAAAACAAAACCAAATTTTAATGAAAGGAATCCGTGGATGCAGCCTTTATTGAATCCATGACTACCCTTTTGTCCATCAGAGATGTGCTGGGAAGTTGAACTATATCTAATTACAGCACATACATATGTGGTTAATACGTACATGCAAAACACTTTCTATCCAATCAAGTGATATGAGCTCCAATTTAATTTTTATGACTTAGTTGTAATATTTTGCTCCATCTTAATTTTTATGACTTTGTTGTAATATTTTATCGATTACAAGAAGGCCCAAATGTGAAATCCAGTGGCCCTTAATTGTAACTGCGTTTCGTTTTATAAGCCATAGTACTCCTAAGAAAAATATTTTAGTATTTAGTATGTCTACAGGTTGTTGGACTGATTTCACTTTTTCCTTAATTCTTTTTAGCAATATAAGAAGAATTCTAGTATTTAGTATGTCTACAGGATGTTGGAGTGATTTCACTTTTTCCTTATGTTTTGCATTTAACATTATTATTCACCACTTCACAAAATCACTAATTATTTGATGCGTAGACACTTTTAGGTAAAGATTGTTCATGATATTATAACATAACTTTTAGAGTAATGATTTTTATTAGAGGAGCAAAAAAATGGGTGACTAAAATGTTTAGATATGAATTTGATATAGTTTATAACAAAGGAAAATAGAATGTGGTAGCAAATGTAATTTTTAGGAGGGATAAATAAGTTGAAGTACTGTTATGCATAAGGACCATTTGGAAAGTAGATTTGTTAGAAGAAATAAAATTAAAATGAGAGAATGGCATAGATACATAGGTCTTGATTTAGAATCTTCAGCATGGTTCAAGTGTTTTTGATAAATTTGAGTGGAAAGGGAATACATTATGGTAGAAGGATATAGGTACCTATGTAAGGATTATGTCCTCAAATACAATATTATTCAGGAGCTTCATGCATCTCCAATAATGGCATTCAATATTTTTGAAGATATATCATTGAATCAAGCAAAATTTCTTTTGGGAAGGTATCAATGGGGATATACAATTTTTTTTAAAATAATGCATGTTTTTTTAATAGAACAAAGGAGAAGCAATTAAGACACAAGGTCTTCTATATTTATTATCCATCCCTAGCTAGGGTTAGGAGGAGGTTTCTATGGATTTCATTACAAAGTTTTTGATATCTTAAGGTTATTTGGTACTTGTGGACATACTCACAAAATATGGTCATTTTTTATTTCTTATCACAACCATTTGAAGCTAGTATAGTTGCTATTGTTTTTCTCCATATAGTTTAAAAGTTGCACAGTTCCCCAAAATTCATTACATAAGTGATCATGATCTTATCTTTAGCATTAAATTTTGGACTAATTTCTTTACAAGTTTGAGTACTTAGTTGGCTCATATCTTGTCTTATTATCCTTAATTTAATGGGCAAATAAATGTTATCAAAAAATGCCCAAAAGGGTATCTCCATTATTTTGCATTAGATAAACATGAACTTTTGGTCCATTGGCTGTCATTAACAGAATGTTGGTACAAAACTTCTTTCCATACCTCTTCTACAAGGTTTTTGTTTGTGTAACTTTATGTCTATCACCCCCATCCATCACTTCATCTTTAAATGCACAACCTAAGGTTCAAATTGTTGAGAAACACATTCAACATCAACATGAGGTATTAACTAGTTTGAAGGTGAGTTTAGCAATGGAACAAAATATAATTAAGTAGTAAGTTGATCAAAACCGTAGTGAGAGACATTTTGATATTGGTGATTGTAAGTAGATGTCTTTGAAGGAACATAAAAAGATAACACACTTTTTATTAAGTATTATGGCCCTTACCAAATCCTGTAGAAAATTAGCAATGTGGAATACAAGTTGGAGCTACCCCAATCCACTCACATACACCTTTTATTTCATGTATATTATTTGAAGAAGGTCATTCAATATATATTTAATACATATATTGAGTTACCTAAATTTGATGAAGAAGGTAGATCATTTTGGAACTTGATGAGATCCTTCACACACACATACACATAAAAAAAGGGTATGAACAAGAGAGCCTAAGGAGTATTTGATCAAGCGGAAGAACTTAAATTATGAATATACAACATGGGAAGATGAAAAATTTATGCAACAACAACCATAGTTGATTCATCATTGAGGGAAACATTATTTTGAAAGGGAGGGGTATGTTATGTCTTTAACCTATATTTTGTCTAGGGACATGTGTGACTGATTTGTAGCTTACATACCTTTCATATGATCTTATTGTATTTCTCTATGTTTTTAGTATGGTCAGACTATAAAATAACCATTGATAAATATAGTGTATATAGGAGGTAATAATTATTCTTTTATCATCATATTGCAAATTCCTCTTTTATCATATTGTTGTAGAGTTTAACCTTTCAAAATGTCTCAGTCATAATTATCATGTATTCTGCTCTTTAATTAATTATTATTGTTGATCTGATTATCTTACTCTTAATTCTATGATATATTATTTATTTATTACAAAACATCTAAATAATTTCATTACATAAAATAATAAATCATGTCTCTCGAAAAAGTTATTAACTATAAAATAATATTAATATTTCACATTCTAAATATAATTTAATGGTGTAAACTATGAAAAAATAGATAATAATTATTCAAAAATTAAAAAGTAAAACTTATACAAAACATCCTTATGTTTGTATGTGATTTTAATTTATAAAATTTTCAATATGCCTAAATATTTATAAAAGTTTGACGTAAACATAATTTTCATCATAATCCTATCTTACTTTCCATAAATTTTGTGAATACACAAGTGTGACATAAACATTAATTTCCTCATAATCCTAAATTAATTTACATAACTATTGGGAATACACATGAATATAAGGCTATACACCTAGTTGATGGAAGTTGAATTCAAATCCTAAAAATACATTTCTTGTGCAGATTGAACATGCAACATGTTATACATAAATTTAACACCTATAAAAATATTATGTAACTATATTTCATGAACAAGATATGATAGTCAAGGTTGGAACAAGAATAGGGGTGATTATAAATCGAGGTTTGAACAATAATGGGTGTAATTATAACTTGGACATTTCTCTTAAAAATATTTAGCTCCTATTCTTTCCAAATTTTCTTCTCAAGTGTTAGAATATAAAGAGATGCCCTCTTCACATTTATCTTCCCAAAGATGATAAAGCTACCACTTGCATATTTTTTTATAAAAAATCAAAATGATCATGAAATTTATGCACATGGTTAGAATACCTGAAGTCTATTTCATATAAATGAGAATTATATATATTTTCTATTTTTCTTGGTATTTTTCATACCTTTTATTTGTGCAGTTTCAATCTAAAATGTGAAACAACCCCCCCAAACAAATTTAGGGAATTGTTAATAGAGTACACAATAGAACTATGTGTAGAACCCACTACACCACTCTACCATGCATGATGCATCAACATGGTATTACACCAAATGAATAGACAAACCATACATGGATTGAGTCAATGAAATATTTAGAAAAGGATGATCATTACTACAGGATTCCATAGAGAAAGGGGAAGCCTAAAGTGTGAAACACCGTTCGAGGGGTATTACTGTACGGGCCCAAACTAATAACCAATGAACCTTAGAAGGCACTTGGATTATCCATCAAACCACCTAGGGATCCTCATCCCAATACAAACATTTGATAACCCTACATGATTATGAATTAGCAACTCACTAGGCAAGGAGATTTACTCAAACCCATGGGTATCCTTAACAAGGATAATGCCACAGGGTAAGATTCAACATAACAGTGAGTAATCCTACTAGTTAAGTTTAATTATATCATTATAATTAAAGAAGGTACCATAACAAATGCAATAGGTCCTAGAAGTAGGACCAAGGTACCAACAAACCAATCTTCATCTTATATCAACCTTACAACATTTAAGAGCAAATAGTAGCTAATTTCAATCTGCTACCAAGGTGAACCAATATAATACTATGGGCATAAAACCTTATGATCGCATAAGTGAGAACCAATTCATATTTTTTTACATTAGATCATGATGACACAATCCATACTCTTAGGGGTCATTGCACCCATGTTCCATCACTTATCAAAAGCCCTTCTACCACATATGGCTAAACAAGAGGAAAATGATTATCTTGGAATTAGATAACCATAGTACTACTATCAACATGGATAATTGACATCCACCAAGTCATAATTCCTAAACATAAGGAGGTCATATCATCCTTAAAAGTCATACCTATGCAAGCAGGAACATAACCAAAGGATTTTTTACCCGACATAAGATGATCACCAGTAGTCAAAATGGACAAACATTTCTAATGCTACCTAGCCAGATTTATGTTTAATAATTTATGACCATAGTGTTCTCACACTAATAATTCCTTCCAAATCCTTTAAGAATAATGAATTATTTAGCCAAAAGAACAATGATTTATGTAAATGACAATTCAACCATTAGAATAATTATAGTGGCATAAATTTAGACCAACTATGGCTATATTAATGAATAGCTAATTTCCACAAAAGCATTAATTTCACATGGACAACTAAGCATTCCAAGAGTAATGTACCAATTAGAGACATGTTGAGCATTGAAGCATAAACCCACAATTCTAGTTAACACTCATTTATTATGGTTGATCTCATATAACCCCAAGTTAAGAATAACCCATTAATTGACTTACCAGTTGACTATGGCTATATGCTTATGGTACTAGAATGGAATACATTTGTATTGTTTAATATTAGCAAAGATAGTATCATGAGATAAGGATATCCATTAAGTTGGATTCATAGGCTAATTTTAAAATATAAACCACTGAAGAAAAGCATCTAGAATGAGTTTCCATAAGGCCATATCATAGTGCAATTACAATATAAACCTCCAACACTTATTAACATGATGTGGCCTAAATAACCACATGTATGCATATATATAAGAAAAGAATATATACACTTAATTTCTTAAGCAATAAGTTTTCACAAAATTATGGATGTTAAATTATATGTTTATATATTAGGAATGCTTTAAGCACCCTTCAACTAACCAATAGGAAAGTGAAAAGCATAATCTTCTCGTGTACACAATTTATTAGTTGAGGTTAAATGAGTAACAATAACACATATGTATAATTATTCTAGCCATATCTATAATAGCCTTTAATTACCAATCACATGGGTAACCCTCCCCAAAAAGAGGAACTTCAAATAACTCAACTTGATCGTGCCCAAGATTGAATCACTACAATATACAACTTGTAATGTAACATTAAAAAATCTTTAAGAAGTATGTCATTAATAAATACAAATGAAATACTATTGAATACAAGGTTAATATATGGCAAATACTAGTTCATCGAGTCTTATTATCCCAAGAATAAGATTGACACAACTACTCAAACAACCCTCAAGGGTTGATAGTTTTAATATATGAATATAATTACATACCTAGGGGAATTTGCACAAGGGACCCATTGTGCTATCATACAGTGCAAAAGTTTGAATCAGGGTAACAACATAATTTGTATCAACTGCAACCATTATTACATTGCAATAAATCAATCAATAAATTAACATCTTGAACTTCTTTTAGGATCAACAATGGCAAACACAGTCTTCCATAGGTGACAATTAAATAAGAAAACCAACTAATAGGTGATGGACAAATGAATAAAATACCTACACTGAAAGTGTGAAATAATGTGTCAGCATAAAGGTACCAATGTGAATTTGCACCTTAGTGAAAATTTTGAAAAATAAAGTCTACTTTAATAATATAAATCTAGCAAGAGGGAAAATAATCAAATGAACTTAATACCACATTGAATAATCATGGGTATCCTATAAAAATATTGTTGAACTATTTTTTTTAAAGAAAATTCATCAATGCACTATCATATAAAACTTCCAAACAAGAAGAAATAATGTAAACCCAAGTAGCTTCTGTAAGATAAGAACAACCATGCATATAAAAAGCATATGAGTGGCTACAAAAACCAAGAGAGTTTCAATTCTCATCTCATCATAAATAGTCTAATAATTTCAAATTAACTCATTTTCCCCTCATGTAAGTGCAACCATCTAATGTAAAATAACATAACTAAAAGTACATGGCAATCTATTTCCTCTTGCATAATATAAAACCTTAATAATTTCTAACCACTAATAAAGGAAATATAATGTCAATTGTAATATGTGGGTAAGACAAATATCAATATTACCACTTATTATTGTAAGAACAACCTCTCACAACCATCCTTTCTAAAAATTAAATCTGAATCTAAGCAATACTACTGAGAATACAACTAACATTTCTACATAACATCAAATGTGTCTTACCATAAAGAAACACAACTAAGTGGCTATACACTAATTTTTCAATTTTCTTTCTTGCATACCCAACCGTACAAACCATAATAACCACAAGATCAACAAGTACCAATTCAAATAAGTAAGCATTATGTATTAAACTGCATAATCATGCTATGGATGCATAATATGAAGATCAACTAGAATGCTAAATTTTAGTGTTAAGCCAACATAATTATCAAATAAAGCCAAATATTGTCATACCAAGAGTAAACACAGTTCAATAGGAATAGCCTGATTATTATCATTTCACTTTAAATGGTAACTTATGCCAGCATAACCATAATAGCAACATGAGGGTTTATGTAAAGAAGTTTCACATGCTGATAAAAAATATAGCCATGGTTTCATTATAATCAAAATGGAAAAAAATTACCAGATACATCTACTATATTCACTACCCAATGGATATTCAATAGTGAAATGTACATTACCAATTTTATGACCAATCGAGGTAATTTTAAACTAAGTAGTAGAGTCAAATTGGGGAAAATTTACCACCTCAACAACATGTAAGAAAGGTATGTATAGGTTTTCTATTGAAATATTCAATGGACCAGTATTCAAAGATTAAATTAGTTTACCAAATAATTCAATGAATAATTTATTAAAAATTACAGCTAATTCATTATTATGGCATATTAAAAATCAAGTAATCCTTGAGAATATTAAAATCAAGAAGTCATTCTAGCTTAATTAAACAAGCAACCAGCCCACTCACTTATAAAAACTAGAGTTTCATACAAGGTTTTTACATATAGATTTCACACCCACAAACCCTCCTGCACTTGGTCATGGCATACATCCATGTGGGTATGGAAAAACCTACCCATAAGGGTGTATGCCCCAAAAAGCTTCTCAAAAGAGCTTGACAAAAACTAAAATAAAATCTATTTAATATAATGTAAACAAGGAAAGAGATTCACATGTTTGGAATGAAAAAATGTGGGGCTTTAATCCTTCCATATCAATACCATAACCATGCCATAGTATTAGAAGCACCCCTGTCTCTAACGCCCTTCTCTATCTTTTCTTTTCATTCCATTCTAATTTATTCTCCTTCTCTCATTACTATTTTTCATTCCCAATAAGGCAATAACTAAAAATGTAGGCTTAAAACCTTCGATTCTCTCTATATCTTCTCACTCCTTCATTACCCTTCAAACCCTATCACTATCTCTCTAAAGGGTCAATGCTTCATAAAGAGGAATGATAGTAGTCCAAATGCTATCAAATAAGTTTAAAATTACTTATTTTATTACAAATTCAATTTTAGGGTCATGGTAAATCCATGGCCTATATAAAGGTCTACCCAACATTCGATTTGCATTAAAGAAGAAACATAGTTTCCTTTATTCATTTACTATTTATTTCTAAACTGGAGTATACATGAAGTAACCAAAATTAACCATGGTTAAGGAAGGGAAATATAATATTATTTATTTTCTCTTATTATGTATTAACAAACCTTAGCACCCAAGACAAGGTAGTATCTCCTCAAGCCACCATGTGGCTTATTTAATGATTTATGCTCACTCCAATTTGGCATACACACCAACTAGACACCCAAGGATATGTTAAGATTGAGTATGCTAATGATGGTCCTAAAAACATTAAGCAAAAACATTATCAAATAGTTTAACAAAAACTTAATGAATAGATGCCACCATCATGACTCCCAAAAAGCAAAGATGCCTTGGAACACCATTGCTAAACTAGGATCAACTCAAACCAATGGAGACATTATTACTCCACTTAAAACCATGCAACTTACAAGAAGCATGCTAGTTTTTTAATTCTAGCATCATTGAACTCTTTTCAACAACCTCAATCAAATTTTTGGTTTATTGAGCAATAAATTACATTATTATTATCTATGGGGATAAAAATGTTTATCACCACCATTCATTTTTTGTATCTCCTTAAAGGCTCAAGACATTCCCCTAATAAGAGGAAACACAAGCTTGACTAATTTACCCAAGATGACCATCTTCCCGTACCCAATCTAGCCCTCCAGGTTAGAGTCAAACCCTTGGTCCTCCCAAGGTCATAATGTTCTAAGCATCTAATGATGGGTTTCACATGCAAACCATCAAAAAATACTAGACACTATTTCATTTATTTTTAGAGTGAAGCTTTACCACTTATCTCCCATTGGCCCTCCCATACAAGTCAATGGTCAACAAGTCATGCTTGCTTGAATGCAACTGAATTAGAAAGGTTAACTCAAACAAGGCCAAGGTATAGAGTAATGACCATCATAAAAATATTAGACTCCCATCATCCTAGTGTCACAAAAATAGCACTAACTCCAACATAATAGATATGATACCTAGCACATGGATATACTAATGTATACACACATCATGCATCAGTTGTGTCATCAACTTTTACACCCATATAAGTAGGTGTTGGGAATATTATTAGCTCCTTAGTGATTGGTCAACCATGACCAATACCCTTATTTTTAGCCTAGGTCCATATGCATAAACCATCTCAAATTGGATCAACTTCAAGGAAACATTCACGAAATTACTCGACATGGGTTCCTATTCCAACCAAGCTTTGATGGCTTATAAAGTTGTTACATCCTTAAAGAAGACTTATTAATGCTTATTAGGCCAGGCAAGTCTTGGATTTTCTCAACATGAGCTCCACCTAATCTGATTCTATCCTTGATTGGTAGATCATCAAATAACCTTCCAGGCATATTGCTATATCTAAACCTCACTTGAAGTAACAACTGGTGGTAACCCAATAGATGGTAAAACTTAATATAGTTGTAAAATGAATTATCACTATTTTGACTTTAAATAATTTATAGAAAATAACATTATTCTCTAAAATACTCAAATCACAAGCTCTGATACCAGATAAAATAACCCCTAATTATTTTTTTGGGAATTTTTAATAGAGTACACAACAAAACTGCATGTAGAACCCACTACACCACTCTACCATGTAAAACACATCAACACAATCTTACACTAGAAGAGTAGACAACCCATGCAATGATTGGGTTAATAAAATACTTAGACAAGGATGACCATCATTATAGGATTCCATAAAGAAAGGGGTTGCGTAAGTGTGAAATGCCATTCAAGGGGTATTAGTGTGCGGGACCACACTAATAACCTTCAAACCTTATAAGTCACTTGATTTCCTCTTCTAACCATCTAGGGACACTCAAATCAATATAATCATTTGATAACCCTAAACGGTTATGACTTAGCAACTCACTAGGCAAGGAGATTCACTCAAACGCATGGGTATCCTTAACAAGGATAATGACACAAGATAATATTTAACATAATAATGAGTTATCATATTGATTAAGTTTAATTATATCATCCTAATGAAATAAGGTACCAAAATAAGTGCAATAGGTCACAAAAGGAGGACCAAGGTACCATCAAACCTAGCTTTGTCTTATGCCAACTTCACAACATTTAAGAGCAGATGATATCTAACATCAATATGATACCAAGACAAACCAACATAAGACTATGAGCATAAAAAAATATGATTGCATAAGCGAGAACCATTTTAGGTTTTATCCATTATATCATGATGACATAATCCATACTATTAGGGGTCATTGCACCCATGTTATATCACTTATCAAAATCCCTTCTACCACCTATGGCCCAACAATAGGAGAATGATTATCATGGCATCAGATAACCATAGTCCTACTATCAATATGGGCACTTAACATCCACCAAGCCATAGTGCCTAAGCATAAAGAGGTCATAACATCCTTAATAGTCCTACCTATGTAAGCACAAACACAAGCAAAGCAATTGTTATCTCGCATAAGATGAACACCAGTAGTCAAAATGGACCAACATTAATAATGCTACCTAGCTAGATTTATGTTTAATAATTTTTGACCATAATGTTCTCAAACTAATAATTACTTCCAACTCCTTAAATTAATAACAATGAATGGTTTATCCAAAAGAGAAATGACTTATTTGAATGACAATTCAGCCATTATGCTAATTATAATGTCATAAATTTAGACCGGCTATGGTTGTATTAATGAATAGTCAATTACCACAAAATCATTGCTTGAAAATGGTCAACTAACCATACCAAAATCAATGCACTAATTAGAAACACATTGAGCATTCGAGCATCAAACCATAATTCTAGTTAACAATCATTTATTGTGGTTGATCTCATATAAACCCATGTTAAGAAAAACCCATTAATTAACTTTCCAGTTGACTATGGCTTCATGTTTACACTACCAAAATGAAATATGTTTTTATTGTTCAATATCAACAAATGTAGTATCATGAGACAACACCCATTAATTTAGATTCATAGGTTAATGTGAAAATATAAACAACTGAAGAAAAATGTCAAGAATGAGTTTCTACAAGGCCATATCATAGTGCATTTACAAATTAAACCGCCAACACTTATTATCATGATGTCGCCTAAATAAGCACATGTATGCATACATATAAGAATATAATCTATACACTTAATTTCTTAAGTAATAAGTATTCACAAAATTAAGTATGTCAAATCATATGTTTATATATCATGAATGCTTCAATCACCCTCCAACTAACCAATAGAAAAGTGAAAAGCATAATCTGCTCACATACATAATTTATTAGTTGAGGTTAAATGAATAACAATAACACATGTATAATTATTCTTGCCATATATATGATAACCTTTAATTACCAATCACATGGGTAACCCTCCTCAAAATACAAAACTTCAAATAACCTAACTTGATAATGCCTAAGATTGAATCACTATAATATACAACTTGTAATATAACATAATCAATCCTTCTAAAGGATATCATTCATAAATAAAAATGAAACAATGCTGAATATAATGATGATACATGCTAAAGACTACTCCACTGATTTTTATTATTCTAAGAATAAGATTAACACAATTACTCAAACAGGCCTCAAGGGTTGATAGTTTTAACATATGAATATAATTATAAGAATGAGGGCATTTGCACAAGGGACCCATTGTGATATCATACAATGCAAAAGTTTGAATCAGGCCAACAACATAATTTATATCAATTTCAACCATTATTACATTACAATAACTCAATTAATAAATTAACATCCCGAACCCCTTTAAGGATTAACAATGGCGAACAAAACCTTCCACAGGTGATAATTAAATTAGGAAACCAACTAACAAATGATGACCAACTAAATAAAATCCCTGCACTGAAAGGTTGCAATAATGTGTCAGCATAAGGCTAGCAATGTGAATTTCCTCCCTAGTGAACATTCTGGAAAATAAATTCTACTTTAATAATATAAGTCTAGCAAGAGGGAAAATAAACAAATGAACTTAATAACACATTGAATAATCATGGGTAGCTTTTAAAACTACTGATATACTATTTTTTTAAGGAAAAGTCATCAATGCCCCATCATATAAAACTTCCAAAGAAGTAGAAATAATGTAAACCCAAGTAGCTTCTATAGACAAGAACAACTATGCATATATCAAGCATATGAGTGGTTACAAAAACCAAGAGAGTTTCAATTCTCATCTCATCATAAGTATTCTAATAATTTCAAACAACTCATTTTTCCCTCATGTAAGTGCAACGATCCAAGATAAAATATTATAACTAAAAGTACATGGCAACTAATATTCTCTTTCATAATATACAAACTTAAACATTTCTAACCACTAATAAAGGAAATATAATGTCAACTGTAAGACATGTGGGTAAGACAAATATCAATGTTACCACTTATTATTGCAAGAACAACCTCTCACAAACATCCTTTTTAAAAATTAAATCTGAATCTAAGCAATACTAATGGGAATACAATAAAATCAATTTCAACATTTCTACATAACATCAAATATGTCTTACCATACAAAAGCACGAGTAAGTGGTTATACACTAATTTTCCATTTTTCTTTCTTACATACCCAGCCATACAAATTGTTGTCACTTGAACTTGCACCCAATGAGGAGATGGGACAAGCTTCTCTTCGCTCAAGTGTAACAAAGGAACCACCCCAGGGCTGTGGGTATCTCTACTAGGAGGTGGATCTTTAGATTAAGAGCTAGCTCCCCTTGATGCATCATTTAGGCTCATATTCCTACTACTAACAACTTGGGGAATGAAAAGGGTTAAAAATAGCATGAACAATAAGCCTATTCTACTGGAGCTGATGCATCAAATGTCTACTCTAGTCACACTCTTGACATGTATTTTGAACCAAGAGACACTTAACATACACTACATCCAATAACAACCTTCTTCTTGCATCGATGTTTCAACATGGGGTCTTAGAATTGGCTTAAGATAGGAAGACTTAGACATTAAGAATTTTAAGACACACTATTGGAAAATCTATTCACTACACCTGCAACTTGATTTAACACTTATTGCTAACTTGCAAAGAGAAGTCTTTGAACTCACAAGGTACAAGGAAAATTGACATGTGAAGGTAAGTTAAGATACACTTACACAAGACAATAACCATCACATACACTTAGAGAATCCTTGAATGAGGTAAAAAATAACTATCTCTATTGATTCAAGACAAAATTTTGGTAGGGATTCACCATACCCAAGTGGAGTTCTCCATAGAATGGCCAAAAGGCTAGAATTTATAAAATAAATGGGAATATAGAGAGAAGGGAAGACCAAGAGTCACTTGGACATGTCTCACCAAGTGAAAACTAGTTATAATTACATGTGAAAGAGAGGTGAGGTGAGTCATGCCATGTTAGGAGGTCTAATTATATGAAATAAGTCTTAATAATGGTGAAAAGTGGCATAAAACCTTCATAATTAGCACAAGAAACTACCTCCATCAAAGACCATCCATGAACATTTGAAACTAAAAATAGGAGAGTCGACACATAACATTGTTCAAAGAAAATGTAACTCATGGAAATAGTTATAAAATGCTCCTTCTAACTACTAGCTATCCTCTAGACACTTGTGTTTGTTGATTTCATGGAATCTCCTTGATTTGGGTCAGCTGCCAGCAACAACTCTACCATCAACTTGTCTATTTTTCACTTGTTTTGTCTCCACCAGATGCTCAGGATCTTGCCATTTGTTACCTCTATATCTACTCTTAGGTTCCCACCAAGTATTTTTGACTCCAATGGCTATTTTCCATAGTTTGAAATTTATGTTTTTAGGGTCGTCACCTTCCTTATTCTTTCAAAACATTCCCTCGAACTTAAGTTTCTATTAGACTTTTTCCAAGTGTTCTTTAACTATGGAAAGTGTCCTTTGAATCATGGAAAGTGCCCTTCGAATCAATGTGTGGGACACTTTTTCTTGGAAGATATACTTTAGATAACTATTTTGGGAACTTGGCTTCAAAGCTGTCCTTTAGAAAGATTTGTCTCAACCACTTTCCTAAAATAATTCCTTCAGGCTTTTTTCTTTTGACAATTTTTGCAGACAATTTTCCCAAAGAAATTGCTTCAGGATTTTTCCCAAAACAAATCCTTCAACCCCTTTTTACACATTAATTCCTTAAAAATTTTGAATAGGGCACCCTTCTTGAAAAATACCCTTCAGAAAGATTAGGATGCACCTCTTGGAACTTCTGTTTGGTCCACCTTCCTATGAAAATACCCTTTGAATTTTTTGTAAAGTACCTTTCAGAAAAATTGAAGTGACCCATTCAAAAAAATTGAAAATGAAATTTTAGAAAGATGGAGGTGCCCTTTAAAAAATTTGAAGTGACCTTCAAAAAAGTTGCAAATGACCCCTTCGGCTTGAAAATATATCTTTCAAGGAAATTTTTTTGAATAAAATGTTTGAGATAATTCCTGACACTTGAACAAAAAACCCAAAAAAAAAACTCTGAAAGAAAGAACACTTGCACTTTTTCTATAGGTTTTTTATAGAACACCTCCTCTAAAGTAATTTTACCTAAGATGAAAACTTGAAGTGGATGGCTGAGCTCGAATAACTAAGTCCAAAAATGTTTTTTTTGAAGAAATTTTTTGAACATGAAAAAAATTATTTGTGCTTCAGTGAAGTGCCTCAGACTTAGTAGATAGGAACTTAAAACTAGGATGAACAAACCCACATGATTATCTTCCTCTACAACTATTATGCATGCAAGATCTAGCACTTTGAAAATGTTCTTTAAAACTCTACTCAGACATGTTAGATTGACTCAAAACAAAGTAAAAGGACCTAGACAATAGACTGATAAAAGATAATAGCATTCATATTATGTTTAATAAACTTGAGATCACTCTATTACATGATATTTACCCCTAAAATATCTAAAGGCCAAATTTTCATATAGGGGTGCCCAATTTTGACCTGCAGGGTCAAAAATTGGTCAACAAAATGGTGACTCACAGGGGTAGTATGCCTTATATATTGACCAAACCAATAGCCTAAATATTCCATTAGTCATGGAGTTATCTAATGACTAAGGTAAATAAGATACCTTGACCATTGACTCAAATCTTGATTAAAAAGACAACCATTGACTACCTCAAACACACAAAGGAAAGAGACACACAACAAAGACTAAAGCAAACACACATGTGCTACTTAGCACTTAGGAAAAAAAACATAGCAGATGGAAATAAATATGTACATTTCTCTTGATTATACCTCCCTTCCTAGATCAAAATGGAAGTAGCTTAGGTCTCCTTCCTCATTAGATGAGTGAGGATGCCAGGCATGCTTCTTTTTGGATGGGATACTAGATAACTCTTACTTTTTCTTTATGATTTGATTTTATACACCATTAAATGGATCCATATCCCCTATATTTTCAAAGTAAGCAAGGTCCTTTTGAACCTCAAAGGATGCCTCAAACTACTGCCCCTTCATCTTAACATGACAAATCTAAAAATCCATGTATGGAACAACTTGTTGCAAGTTCATCTCTCCTTGAAGGATCTCATCATCCTTTTCCATTCTCATAATCTCTTAAAATTATTCAAGGATAATTGTATCATAACCATTTAAATGTGTCTCTTGATTGCATTCTTCATGAATATTTTTGGAGGTGGCTACATAGGTGGATGTAGAGACAAGCTCTAAGTTACCCTCCAAAGGCCTAAAATCATCATAGATTGCTCTAGTATGATCCAAGTTCTCTTCATGATGCTACTCTTCAACATGTATCTATTATCTCTCATCTTGAGCTTTCTTGTTTAAGAGCTTGGTCTTTTCCTCCTCATACTCTTTGAACATTTGCATGTAAATCTGCCACATTTCTTCTTTTTGAGCAACATCTTCTTGTGTGTCATGACTAGTCAACTCTAAGGTATTTGTAGGTTTGTTGAGAGATTAAAATTAATTAAATATGCTCTCAAATATTTTACATATGTCATCATCCTTTGTCTAGCCTACATCATGAAAAGGAGAGACAAAAAAGGCCATTTCTTCTTCTTCCTTAGAGTCCAAGAAAACTTGTTACAAGGCATCTTTTCTAATACAAGGAGAATATTATTTCATATCCCCATAACTTGAGTTCTCCTCACCATCACTAAATCCTTATTCATCCTCAATCTAATCTGATATTTTAATTTCATTCTCCCTCTTAGTGACATCAACCTTGGGCACTTCAAAAATAGGAAGCTTGGCCAAAGGGGAGTCCCAAGTAGCAAGACAATTTCTAACATTAGGAGGGGAAACTTGATCAGTTAGAAGGGATGTAAGGATGATTTCAATAGCTTCTTGAGGAGCATTGGGAGGGAGTTGAATGGTTCCTAAAGTCTCTTCCCTAACAACTTCTCCATTTGAACATGACTTGTTCTTTTCCTCATGGGCTGCCATCACATCTCTCCATCTAGGGAAGGTGGGTTCAGGGATAGCTTCATGGGATTGAGAGGAAGATTAAGGGGTGAAAGATATGTCTAGGAAACCTATAGTTTCTTTAGGATTATCACTTTGACTAGAATTTGGTTAAGTGGGTTTAGATAGTTTACCTTCAGCTGCCATGATAGGTTTCATCCACATCTGATTTACCAACTCAATTTCCCTTTTAAGGTGAGCTTCAAAACTCAATTTTTATTCTTCACAATATTCCCCAAGTGTGCCAACCTACTCCATCATGATATGTTCCTTACCTTGTCCTCTTTCTAGAATGGGTTTCTAAGAGGAAAAGTTTTGGGGAAAGGACAAGCAATTTGGGACACTGTGAGTCTACCAAGATAGAGGTTATTCATAAGTTCTCAACCTTTCTTCTAGTTGGAAGATTAAACATAAATATCAAGCATATCATTAGAAAGACATGGCAAACTAGCTTTCTCTATAGGTATCCATTCCTTTTTAACTTGTTGCAAAGTTTCCTTCATACTCTTGACACAAATGTTAGGGACAATTTGACCATAACCACACCTAGTGTCAAGGTCTAACATATATCTTTGGCAACCAAGGAGATTTATTTTGAAAATATAAATGGAATGGCTTGGAGGATATCTAGGTGGGCTAGATGGAGCATAAAATTGATAAGTTTGGTCATTGGTAGCATATGCTTGATGAGGATCATGACAAGGCTAGACAAAAACTTGCTCATAATCAAGAGGAAGAGGCAAAGTTGGACATAACTCCTCAACTTGTGTTAAAATAAGAGAAATCTCACAAATCTCCATGAATCACTTCACAAAAGAGTATGGAATAAGAAAACAACTTAAATTTATATACCTAGGCTGCACAACCATTAGATATGTACGTAGAGTCACCATTAATGTTTATTAGAATTGCCTCCAAAGGCTGATGTCTTGAGGAAAACACTAAAATTCCTCAAGGAATGGACTCAATAGTCCAACTAGGCATGCAAAAAACTATTGTTACTTGAACTTACACCCAATGAGGATATGGGAAAAACTTCTCTTCAATCAAGTGTAACAAGGGAACCATCCTAGGGCTATGGGTATCCCTATTAGGGGGTGGATCTATAGATTAGGGGCTAGCTCCCCTTGATGCATCATTTGGACTCATATTCCTACTAATAAAAACTTTGTGAATGAAAAAGGTTAAGAATAAAAAGAATAGTAAGCCTATTCTATTTGAGGTGATGCACCAAATGTCTACTCTACTCATACTCTTGACATGTACTTTGAACTAAGAGAAGATTAACATACACTACATCCAATAACAACCTTCTTCTTGCTTCAATGTTTCAACATGGGGTCTTGGAATTGTCTTAGGATATGAAGACTTAGATAATAGGCATTCTAAGACACACTATTGGAAAATCTATTCACTACACCTACAACTCCATTTGACACTTCTTGTTGACCTGCAAAGAGAAGTCTTTGAACTCACAAGGTAAATAAAATTGACATGTCAAGGTAAGTTAAGATACACTAGCACAAGATATATTTATTGATTCAAGACAAATTTTTTTTAGGGCTTCACCATACCCAAGTGGAGTTCTACATATAATGGCCAAAAGGCCATAATTTATAGAAGAAATGGGAAGATAGAGAGAAGGGAAGTCCAAGAGTCACTTGGACATGTGTCACCAAGTGAAAATAAGTTTCAATTTCATTTGAAAGAGGGGTGAGGTGAGTCATGCCATGCCAGGAGGTCTACTTGTCTAAAACAAGTCATAAGAATGGTGAAAAGTGGCATAAAACCTTTAGAATTGGCATAGGAAACTACCTCCATCAAAGACCATCCATGAATGTTTAAAACTCGAAATATGAGAGTCAAAACCTATGTTTGTAAATTATATGGAGGCTTCTTGATTTGGGTCAGCTACCAATAACAACTTCAACCGTTGACCTATATATTTTTCACTTGTTTTATCTATACCAGATGCTCAATATCTTACCATTTGTTACCTCTATATGTTATCTCAAGTTTTTTCCGAGTCTTTTTGACTCCAATGAATATTTTTTGTAGTTTGAAATTAATTTTTGTAGGTCCATCACCTTCCTTATTCATTTGGAACATTCCCTTAGACTTAAGTTTCTTTCAAACTTTTTCCAAGTGTTTAACTATGGAAACTTCCCTCTGAATCATGGAAAGTGCCCTCTGAATCAATGCATGGAACACTTTTACTTGCAAGATATTCTTTAAATAACTATTTGGGGCACTGGGATTCATAAGTTTCCTTCAAGAAGATTTGTCTCGGCCACTTCTCCTAAAAGAATTCCTTCAGATTTTTTTCTTTTGATAATTTTTATGGACAATTTTATCAAACAAACTCCTTTAAGATTTTTCATGAAATAAATCCTTCAACCCATTTTCTGGTATTAATTTCTTCAGACTTTTAAATAGGGTACCCTACTTGAAAACACCCTTCAGAAAGATTGTAATGCACCTTTTGGAAAATCTGTTTGGTCCACCTTCTTATGAAAATACCCTTTAGATTTTTTGTAAAGTACCTTTTGGCTTTTTTAAAATGTCCCTTCAGAAAAGTTGAAGTGACCCCTTCAAAAAATTTGAAAATTACCTTTTCAAAAAGATAGAGGTGCCCTTCAAAAAATTTGAAGTGCCCTTCAAAAAAGTTGTAAATGACCCCTTTGGCTTGAAAATATATCTTTTAGGGAAATTATTTCAGACAAAATGTTTGAGGTAATTCTAAACACTTGAATAAATAACCAAAAAATAAAAACTTCAAAAGAAAGAACACTTGTACTTTTGTTGCAAATTTTGTGTTGAACTCCTCCTCTGAAGTAATTTTATCTAATAAGAAAACCCAAAGTGGATGGCCAAGCGCAAATGATTAAGTCCAAAAATGTTTTTTTTAAAGTAAGTTTTTGAACATGAACAACTTTGTTTGTGTTTTGGTGAAGGGCCTCAGAATCAGTACACAAGAACTTTGAACTATGTCGAACAAACCCACATGATTATCTTCCTCTATAATTGCCACATGTGCAAGACCTAGCACATTGAAAATGTTCTTTAAAACTCTATTTAGACCTATTAGAATGACTCAAACAAAAGTAAAAGGACCTAGACAATAGATTGATCAAAGATAATAGCATTCATATTATGTTGAATAAAGTTGAGATCACTCTATGATATGATATTTACACCTAAAATATCTAAAGACCAAATTTTCATATAGGGGTGCCCAATTTTGACCTGTAGGGTCAAAAATTGGTCAACACAAACCATAATAACTATAAAATCAATAATTACCAATTCAAATAAGCAATCATTATGTATTAAACCACATAATTGTGTTATGAATTCACAATAGGAAGATAGACCTGAATTCTAACTTTTAGTGTAAAGCTATCATAATTGTCAAATAAAGCCAAATCTTGATATACCAAGAGTAAAGATAGTGTAATAGGAAAGACCTAATTATTACCTTTCTAATTTAAATGGGAGGTTATACCAGCATAAACATAATATCAACATGAGGGTTTATATAAATAAGTCTCATATGTTGACAAAAACTACAACCATGATTTCATTATAATTATAATGGTAAATAGTTACTAGATACATCTACTGCATTCACTACCTAGATGGATATTCAACAATGAAATGTAGATTATCAATTTTCTGACTAGTCAAGGTAATTTTATTCTAAGTGATAGAGTCAAATTGGGGAAACTTTTCCTCCTAAACAACATGCAAGAAAGGTATGTAAAGGTTTTATATTGAAATCTTCAATGTGCCAATATGCAGACATCTAGAAAAGCTTCAATTGAAAATCTTATATTGAAATCTTCAATGTGCTAGCATGTAAGAAAGGTATGTACATGTTTTATATTGAAATCTTAAATGAACCAAAAATGTATCAAAGAAATCTAGAAAATCAAATAAGCTAAAAAATCAAATGAAATCTTATTCTAAACTAGCTTAACCTTTGATAGAGTTACAAATGAAAGAAACAAAACTAAATTATACCTTAGCATAAAATAAAGCTTCCTCCATTGTGATTTGAATTTGATTTGATCTTTAAAATTTGGTTGTTGACTCTTAAAACACAAGGGCAAAATGGATAGTGTCGTGGTATGCAATCTCTTATAATCTCAACATAATAAACCTATAATGATGAAGCTTGACTAAATTAGAGGAATAACCTCTAATTTATAGAATTTAAAAATGGACATGAACCGTCCATATCGAGATGAATATCAAGGGATGAGAATAAAAGTCAATTTTTAATTTATAATGGGAATCTTGAATTAAAAATTGGAATGTAGAACATGTGGGACTCACAAATGAATATAAAATTCATTTGGGAGAAATATATTTTATAAAATTAATAAGTGGATGTGAGGTGGATCATTAAATTAGAGAAAATAAAATCATAAAAGGTAATGGGAATAAAGGTGGATAATTAAATTGGATCATTTAGGACAATGGGAATAAAGGTAGATTATTAAATTAGGTCATGGAGGACAATATGAATAAAGATGGATTATTAAATTAGATCATGGAAGACAATGATAATAAAGGTGGATTATTAAATTATAATGGTGGGGGATAGGTGGAGCCTTTGGGTTGGTGAGGATAATTTTGATTTTTTAGATTTATGAAAATTATGAATTTCTAAAATCCATGGAATTTTTAATTAGATAAATATTAGTTAATTAAATTTGGATTAATCTAGGGATAATAAAGTAGTGAATAGTGAATAGTGAAAATTAAGGATGATTAGAGATTATTAGAGATGTTTATGCATTTAGTGAAAATAAGGTTAAAATCAACACAAAGTTTCCAATTTTAAGTGTCTACATTTTCCCCCTCATTGAGAAGTCATTGCAAGACATTGTCGAAGTACTAACTTTTCAAAGAATGAAAAAGTTGATGAAGAAATAATAGATGTTATGATTTTATATTTTTAATTGATAAGTGAAGGAGTTTGGATAGAAGTATAAGATATTGATGGGAACAAAATGATAGACCCATGATGATGCCCCCTCGAGTGTTCATGCAGTAAAGTGAAAGAACACTCAAAATGATGTAGGAATAAAAATGCTAAAGTGGTGATAATGAAGGTCATCAAGAAATTGAAGCACTAGAAATCAATATCATACTTTCAAGATTAAATTTGGTGTAAAATGATTTTCCCCTAGATAAAAACTAGAGAATAGATTGGAAAAATAATAGTTCTTGCTCGAATGCTAGCTATAGACCTTAAAACATAATTATAGGTCACATGAGTAGAGATGGGAATGATATATCCTAGTTAGCTATGGACCTTATAACAAAATTATAAATTTTCCAATTTGAGAGGAAGATTTTAAAGAATTGATAGTTACAAGTAGTTGATAACTATTAATATCATTTCAATTAATTGGGGCCTAAAATTATGGATAAAAAGTATTATAAAATATGAGAAGGATGGGTTAGAGGGAAAAACAAATGTTGAAATGGGAGGGGATAGGGTATAAATAGAGGATGAAGTAGAAAGTGTAAATGGATTGAGATTGTATGGATGGTTGGACAACTCTCATGTGTTTATTTTTGCTTTGCTTGGAATTCCAACATGAATAAGTGAGTAAGAGTAGAGCAACATATGTTTTAATTTAGAATTAAAAAAAATCACCAATGATATGAAATTACCATGATGGATATCTATGTTTGATGCATAGATATTAAAAAGATTATAATTTGTGTAAAACAAAGTGCATCATGATATGGAAAAATCATAATCACTCTATAGTGTAATACAAAAAATAATCTTGACTCAAAACATGATAAAAACAAATAAAAAAAACAAGTGGAAAGAATATGAACACAATCAAAAATAAAAAAGAAAAGTATACACAAATAAAAATGACAAGTGTAAGATAAAAGAATTAAATCACAAGACATATGACATGAAAATCAAGATTAAACAAATATAATGAAGATAAGTTCAATAAAATCACAAAAAAAAATTGAAATCAATCAATACCTAAAAAAGAAGTAAATAACATGACTAACATCCTAGTCTAGGGTTGAGACTTTTGGTAGCCAACATCATTGAGTGATAGATGAGGATGCCTAGAGATAACCATATGGTTTCGAATATAAATGAGAACAAGTGAAATAATAGTTTGGATGAATTGAGATTATGGAGAGAGTGGTCAAACTAACCCTAGGGGCCCCATGCCCTTGAGCATTGCCTACATAGTCTAAATGCTCTTACCATTGAAAATGGTGTGAATGCCCATGATAATAGGGATATACATTAAGCCACATGTAATTATCATGAAAATGGGGAAAATAGAAAGGAAAGAGGGAATGATAAGAAAAAATATATAGAGGAGACTCAAATGGAAATGTACTTGAAAAATGGAGAGATGTGGACAATAATAATTCTCACAAAAAGATGAGAGTTTGATGGAGAGATAAGGAGAAAAGATGTCTGATCACTTGGTTAGTGATTAGATAATCATAATGTGCACATCATCTAAGGAAAGAGAGAGGGATAATAGATGATTGGGAACTCATATAATGATAGATACAACCATGATTTTCACCTCATATATGGTAAGAGAGGGATAATAGACGAGTGGGCACTTGTATAGTGACATATATAGTCATAATGTCTACATAATCTAAGATAAGAGAGATAATAGATGAGTGGGAACTCATATAGTGATGTATATAGTCATAGTGTCCACATTAGCTAAGGGTATAATAGGACACACTAGGAAAATGAAGGAAAATGGATGCACTAGCATTAGAAGGGGAGACAAGATGAACCTAGAGATCGTATGAACGTAGAGAAAAAGTGTTGGGTTGTGGATATCAATACAAAGGTAAATTTGAGCAAGTAACCTTGGGTTGATATTGGATAAATGGTTTGATAATGGGAAAAAGGTTGGAAAATGGTTGTGAGGTGAAAGGAATAGTTGTAGAGGGATAAGGTACATAAAGAGCACCCATGCACAACATACAAAGACATTGAAGGAAGAAATGGGTATACTTCAAGCAGTGAACCTGATAAGATTTCATGAATTAAAGAAAGAGAGTGGAAGACATGAGGAAGAAAATATATATATGCATGTAGAAGCAATACAAACTAGTGACCACACTCTTATTAGTGAGGAGTTAGAGTTCTAATGGGAGAATATGAAGGAAATCCAACAAGGGATGATGTGAAGGTGGATAAGGAGAAGGATGAATTATTAGTCATAAGATAGTGAGGTCACATATAAATATGAATATGGATAGTGATGTGTTGTGTATACTAATTACCCAATGATTACCAGATTCACTAGTCTGATTAAACATTAATTGTCAACCCTGGGTGCATAAGATTTTCAAGAGTGTCGACACTATATATGCATTATTGGTTTAGAAATCAACTTGATTTTTCAATTGTAGTATAATAAATTTATGTTAAACTTACCAGATAGATATATTATGAAATTGTTGTGACAGAATTACAAAACTATTCCACACTTATGTATCACACATGCATCACACTTATATAATCAAACTTAACAGTAAAATCAACTTCCATAACACACTAATAATTAAAGAGGGTCAAGATCTTCACAAAATCTTGTTTTGAGGGGGCCATTCCTCATTTAGAACTAAGCTCCAATCCTTTTTTGTGAGAATTCACAAACTTATTACAAATTCAACTTTCTTAGTATTTAATTCTGGATACAAAGGATATAGTAAAAACTTCTACTATTATTTCCTCAAACCTATCTAACTCCTAATCTGATATATATTCTATCATTAAATACAAAAGGTATTTAATAAATATTAACCAAAATCACCAAACTAGGAAAGAATACAAATACTTAGAAACTACCCCAGTCAACCTTCAAGTAGTTAGTAACCAAAGTTACTTGTTTTAGGCTTGACTGGGTTAGAGACAAGGCATACTCTTTTGCTATTTTATTTCCTTTTATCTCTTCTCATTATCCTTGTATGAACTTAGATAAAAGGTGTTGGGTTGTGGATATAAATACAAAGGTAAATTTAAGCAAGCAACCTTGGGTTGATGTTGGATAAATGGTTTGATAATGGAAAAAGGGTTGGAAAATGGTTGTGAGGTGAAAGGAATAGTTGGAGAGGGACAAGGTACATAAAGAATACCCATGCACATCATACAAAGACATTGAAGGAATAAATAGATGTACTTCAAGAAGTGAACCTAAAAATATTTCATGCATTAAAGAAAGAGAGTGGAAGACATGAGGAAGCAAATATGGATACACATGTAGAAGCAATACAAACTAGTGTCCACAATCTAATGAGTGAGGAGCTGGAGTTCTAATGGGAGAATATGAAGGAAATCCAATAAGGGATGATGTGAATGTGGATAAGGAGATGGATAAAGTAGGAGTGATAAGATAGTGAGGTCACATATAAATATGATTATGGATAGTGATGTGTTGTGTAGACTAATTACCCAATGATTACAAGATTCACCAGTCTGATTAAACATTAATTGTCAACCCTGGGTGAGTAAGATTTTGAAGAGTGTTGGCACTATATATGCATTAATGATTTAGAAATCAACTTGCTTTTCCAATTGTAGTAAAATAAATGTATGCTGAATTTACCAGATAGATATATTATGAAATTATTGTGACAAAATTATAAAACTTTTCCACACTTATGTATCACACATGCATTACACTTATATAATCAAACTTAATAGTAAAATCAACTTACAAAACACACTAATAATTAAAGAGGGTCAAGATCTTCAGATCAGCTCATTTCGAGGGGGCCCTTCCTCATTTAGAACTAAGCTCCAATCTTTTTTTGAGAGAATTCACAAACTTCTTACAAATTCAACTTTATCAATACTCAATTTTGGATACAAAGGATATAGTGAAAACTTCTGCTATTATTTCCTCAAAATTATCTAACTCCTAATCTGATCTAGGTTCTACCTTTAAATACAAAAGATAGTTTATTAACTCTTAACCAAAAATACCAAACTAGGATAGAATACAAATACTTAAAACCTACCCTAGTTAACCTTGAAGTAGTTAGTAACCGAAGTTACTTGTTTTAGGCTTGACTGGGTTAGAGACAAGGCATATTGTTTTGCTATTTTATTTCCTTTTGCCTTTTCTCATTATCCTTGTATGAACTTAGAGAAAAAGTGTTGGGTTGTGGATATCAATACAGAGGTAACTTTGAGTAAGCAACCTTGGGTTGATGTTGGATAAATGGTTTGATAGTGGGAAAAGGGTTGGAAAATGGTTGTGAGGTGAAAGGAATAGTTGGAGAGGGACAAGGTACATAAAGAGTACCCATGCACATCATATAAATACATTTAAGGAAGAATTGGATATAATTCAAGTAGTGAACCTAACAAGATTTCTTGCATTAAAGAAAGAGAGTGGAAGATATGAGGAAGCACATATGGATACACATGTAGAAGAAATACAATCTAGTGATCGCACTCCAATGAGTCAGGAGCTAGAGTTTTAATGGGAGAATAAGAAGGAAATCTAACAAGGGATTATGTGAAGGTGGATAAGGAGATGGCTGAAGTAGGAGTGATAAGATAGTGAGGTCACATATAAATATGAATATGGATAGTGATGTGTTGTGTAGACTAATTACCTAATGATTACCAGATTCACTAGTCTAATTAAACATTAATTCTCAACCCTGGGTGAGTAAGATTTTGAAGAGTGTTGGCACTATATATGCATTACTGATGTAGAAATCAACTTGATTTTCTAGTTGCAGTACAATAAATGTATGCTAAATTTACTAGATAGATATATTATAAAATTGTTGTGATAGAATTATAGAACTATTCCACACTTATGTATCACAGATGCATCACACTTATATAATCAAACCTAACATCAAAATCAACTTACATAACACACTAATAATTAAAGAGGGTGAATATATTCATAGTAGCTCATTTTGAGGGGGCCCTTCCTCATTTAGAACTAAGCTCCAATATTTGTTTGAGAGAATTCACAAAATTCTTACAAATTCAACTTTCTTAGTACTCAATTATCTAACTCCTAATTTGATCTAGGTTCTACCTTTAAATACAAAAGGTAGTTTATTAACTATTAACCAAAAACACCAAAATAGGAAAGAATACGAATACTTAGAAACTACCCCAGTCAACCTTCAAGTAGTTAGTAACTAAAGTTAATTGTTTTAGGTTTGACTGGGTTAGAGACAAGGCATACTATTTTTCTATTTTATTTCCTTTTGTCTTTTCTCATTATCCTTGTTACCATCTAATCTCTCCCTACATATAGGGAATCTATAACAAGTATGAATCTTCCCAATCATTCATTTAGTTTCCTAAGAGAGCTGGATGTGTCTACAAGGTCTCCTCAATAATGACTCTTTGCATAGTGGTTGTAGGCACTCTTCAATAGCTACAGGTAACCTATAGGTGAAACCTTTAGTTTCTATAGGAATTTTGTAAAGGCTGCAAGAAACCTGTAAGTAGAGCCTATAGTTGATGTGGGAACTCTGAAGTGGTTGTAGGCAATCTCTAGGTGAAGCCTATAGTTGCTATGGGTATTCTATAGTGGCTGTAGGCAACCTATAGGTGAATCTTACAGTTGATATAGGCACTCTATAGTGGATATAGGCAACCTGTAGGTGAAGCCCATAGTTATTACAGGTAGATTGTAGAAGCTATGGCTTTAGAAAGAATCTATATATTTACATGACCCTTCAAATGCTTGTTAGATAAAGCCACACCAATATAATTCAATCAATAAAAAACATCAACAATTCATAACACACACACACACACACACACACACACACACACACACACACACACACACACACACACATTAATGAACATACAAAATCATAAATTCATTCATTCATTTGCATTAGTGATGGATAGTTATGATATTTACACGGAAAGGGACATAGACTAAGAATGGATGAGGCTATAACAATAAGCAATTGGTGGCCTCATCACACCCCCTACTTAATCTCTTACTCAACCTTGAGAAAGCCTTGGTTTCTTTCTTAAACCACATAATTTTCTAAAGTCTGGGGCCTCAAGGTAGCCTACCTATTCAAAGATGTAAAAACCTTTAGCATTCTCAATGTCACTCCATCTTTTCTTCTCTTTCTCCCTATCAATTGGAACATTTCCCTTCCAGTCAGGAATTGGGAACCAAAATATAGGGGGTTGAAACATTAAACCCAACCATTGTACTCTCCACTTTATAACAAGTTTAATATACAAATATACCCTATGGATGGCCTCTCTAAGGTTTTGAGGGGAGTATGATTACTTTATTTTCAAGGCATTTGAGATATCTGCCCATCTATGAGAACAAGAAACAAAAATTTGCTTGCCATCTCCTTCCATAAGACCTAAATAATGGTTCTAGCCTTCTACTTGCTTTCTAACAACCCATTCCTAAGGAGTGTCTTTATTCATAAAGGAGATCCATTCATCTATCACAGCATCTGAATCCCTTGCTTCACTCTTGATCATCAGGGTAGCTTATTTTTATTTATTGATATGCTTCAATTTGTTTTCCTCTTCAAATTTAATTCAAAACATATGAAGAAAAGGCATTTAACAGAACATGCCCCAAATAAATGGTTGGATTCTATTCTATATCACTAGGAACAACATATTGGTGAATGTAGAATTTACCTAGCTGGGCTTGAAGATTAGGATCATAATGTCTATACTCTTCAAATAAAGATTTTGGGTCATAGACCATATAATATTAATCATTATAAATCATATCATACCTAAAATTTAACCATTTTTCTTCTAGGTACACGACATATAAACTAGAAGGTGGTCTGCACTCCATTAGCATTTTAGTAGTTTCATGTAATTTGCCAATCTTTTCCTTCAGATAATTGATCCTAATTTTAGAAAATTTCAATTTTTATTGTAATTTATCATGTTTTTCTTTTTATTGAACATAAACCTTGAATATATGCACCAATTCTTTATGGTAAGCTTCATTATTACTAAATTTTTCCTTCAAAAAAATCAAAAGATCATCAGTCTCTATTAGAGTAGTGGTTGAAAAATCCATATCAATGACTTCTTCTATAGTAGGTGTTGGTGTAGTGGGAAAATAAGGAGGAAATGTTTGACAGAAGGGTACCAAAGATAGATCATCCTTTGCTTCAGGGGATTCTATGACTACAGTGGATGAGGATGATGTAGGTTCATCCATGAATGCAACTGCAAGTTCCTCCACTATCTTCTATTTGTCCCTAGAGGGGTCTACAAACTCTATGCTCCCAAAATCATTTCAATGCCTCATTTTATTTTTAGTTATGTTATCTCATTTCTAAGTTTGCTTATTTCCTCCATAGCTTATTCCAATGTTTTGAACTCTTGATCATGAGAAAATTATGCTTTTTCTCTTTCTTTTTCCATAACCTCTTCTTCAGTTAATTCTTCTCCTTTTTCCATAACCTTTTTCAATTCCTCCTTTGTGTATCCATTTTTTTTGAGGAGATAAATGTCCTCCTCAGTGAATTTGGATGGAAGAGGTGACCGTTCTTCTTCTGCTTTAACAGTTCCTTTAGTAGTAGACCATTCTTTTATTTCAAATCCATTAGGGGTTTTCTTAAGCCTAGGCTCTTTCCTTGATTCTTCATCATCATTTATATATATGGTTAAGGAGGTTGAAGAGGTCTTTTATTTATTCATCCTTTGAGATATCCTAAAAGGAGGTCTCCTTATTTTGACACCATGGGTTTCTTCCCTTTAGATTTAATTTTCCTTGCAGGAGGGGTGACTGATGAAATTTATTCTTATTATGCATCAGTTGATAGGGGAACATCTTCTTGTCCAACATGAGATAGTGTGGATGAATCAAATTAAGGTGAGGACATAATGGGAGAAGGGCCATGCTACTGTGGGCTTTCCTCCTCTATGTCAGAAGGGGATAAGACTAATCTTCTCCTCTTATTCTTTCCTGTAGTAGTCCTAGATGGAACTTTAGTGGCTATGGGCTGACCAATAAAATTAGTGCCTAGAACATCTTCCTAAATAGTTTATTGGGGCTTCTCTTCAAGTGAATCCCTCTCATTAGTGTCCTCTTCTTCCTTGGGTGAAATATTTTCTAGGGATAAAAAATGCTCCCAAATGAGGTTAGGTCTAATAAAAGCTATTCCTTGTTTAAGTATGAGCCATATGAGGCAATGATGAGATAGGTTTATTTTAGTGCCTTTCTGATATTCTTTGGACATTCTTTTCAAGATATTCCATAATAAATTGGGACCATTAATGACTTTATTAAGTCTTAAATGATTTAAAAATTTGAACTAGAGAGTGTAAATGAGGGAAAACCTTCCCTCATAGGTCATGTACCTGATAATATATGCTACTATTTCTTTCCATTATGTAGGTAGACTAAGTATTTGTATACCTCCCTTATTTAATATGAATCTTTCATCTTCTTGATAGAACTGTTGCCTAGCCTCTTGGCCATTGGGTCTATCTTGCCAATTTTCCCCCATGCTTGGTAGGCTAGTTGCTTGGCTCACCAAAGTCTCAGTAGATGGAAATGTGATGCCACATAAATTGGCTTGGTTTACATCAAAAGAACATATAAATTCCCTAGAAAGAGGTTCTAAAAAATGTTGTAGCCATTCAAAATAGGTAGTCCAACCAGCTTTGTGGAAGACATCCTAACTGGTTTGGTCTCCCTATAAGTGCCTATGGTCTAAGGGCTCTCTCCACATGACTGACCCTCCCATTTTAACTTATCTATTAGTCCCTTCAATCAAAATTCAATTGCACACTCTTTGGACTTATGGAAATCTACCTAAAGTAGGTTTTGGTTCTAAAACGGTGAAATATTAGGTTTGCAAGTTGCAAAGTTTGGTTCACAAATGGTGAGTGTGAGGTTGTAAGGTTCCCATGATGCATGAGGTTTAACTCATAGCATCTCACTCTCTTTATTTTTCACATGTCCTCAAGTGACGTGGATGGAGTAGGAAGTATGAGATGAGATAGGTCATTATGAGGAATAGTGCAGGTTTATTGGTGAGACATTTTAATGAATGATTAAAATTATAATTAAATATTCTTGATTAATACTATACGACTAGATTGGAATAATGAATGGCATTTTCAATGATGAAAGATATAATGTACCTTGTAATAATGATGTTTTATATGTGACGCCTAGATAGTCACATGTGTGTTGGCATGCAAATATTTGCATGGAAATGATTAACAACACAATGGTTGGGTTGACAGTTGGAGTTGGAGTGAAGTGGACCCTTTGTGAATTGATTGGGAGATCACTGGTTGGTAGGCATTAATGATACCTATAACACACATACATGTGATGTAGGATAAGATGCATGGAACTAGGGTCTTGGACTTGGAGTATAAATGATTGATGTCATACCATAAGGTGGTAATTAACAAGCTGAGTGCTCTAAGTGATGGATGGAAGATCTTGAGCATGTAGCTGAGGGAAATACTAGCTAGTGACCTTCATCTAGATGAACTAGCTGATAGGAGTCTGGTTGCTACATATGTCTTAGAGGTTTTGTGCCTGGGCTTGGCTATAGTAATCCATAGGGTCATCAACATGGAACTAGAACTGTAAATGAATCATGAATGTCCTTATAGGCAAAATTTTTGGTCTACAACATTTCCTCATGGAAAGGGAAGTTATATGCTTTGGTGTGGCTCTATATCTTGATATTCAAGGGTAAATTTAGGCAATAGATATGACATGTGCTACCCCAATCTTCTTGTAGTCATCCATGAGGTTGTTTCACGACCTTCATTCAATGCCCAAAAGCTAATAGCCAAGCCATCAGTGAGAGTTTTAGGAAGATCTATATTTTATGCTCTATAAAAAGGTGAAAATAGGCATGAGAGGGTACCTATAGTAACTACAGAGGTACCCATAACAAACTGTAAAGTGATGGATAACTATGTAGAAGGTACCTGTAGCAACTTCAACAATGCTCGTAACATCTTTAAGAAACCTATGTGAATAGTTGGGATTTGAGGGATTGACTTCTCTCTGCTTCTATCTTCACGTTCCCATTTTTAGTTATTTTTGTTTTTACCCCTAAATAGCTAGTATGCTAGTTTTCTAATTAGGCCTTTTTTTATAGATCTGGGTAGTCAGCATGCTATTTTTCTACCTTGAAACTACCAACAACATCCAAAAATGTGTTTTTATTGTTGGATTTTTTTACTCTAACTGATATTTATAGTAGAATGTTTATTCAGTGGTCCTAGCCAAGTCACCTAAAAATGTGGCTTGTCAAGGACTAGTGGAAGGTCTCATTCATCATACCAAAGGAGGGGAAGGATGTCCTCCTCTCCTTCTTTAATTGAGTATGGATTAGTGCTATCATTATCTGGTGGGGCAACCTGCCTAACCAAGAAATCATTATATCTATCTTGTAACTACTACTATATGTGACTAGTAAATTTTTATTGAGTCTATGGCCATTAACCAGTAGATGGAATCTTACTAGATCAATGGTTTAGAGTTGAACCGATCTATTGTCAAAAACATGCTCAATCTTAAAAGGACCAAGCCATTTGGTCTAGAGTTTACCCATGTGGTCCTTGTATTTAGAGTAAAAAAGAAGGGTTGAATCTCTGGTATGGAATCACTTAGTTTTAATGTCCTTGCCATGACATCCAATCCATTTCTACTGTATAAGTTTTGTGATCTACAATGCCTATTATCTATATTCATCTAAGACATTCAACTATAGAATCCTTTCTCTTTGGGCTTCAGATATATCCATCCCAAGTTTTAGTGTTGTTCGTAAGGTCTTGTGCTCAAATTTGATAGGCAAGAAAGGTTTCTTTCTATAGACCAACTCATATGGAGTGAAGCCTGTAGTGGTCTTCCATGTGATTATGTAAGCCCACACAGCTTCAAGAACCCTAGCCACCCAATTCTTATGAGATAGAATAATAGTCTTTGTTAGAATATTTTATAACTCCCTATTGGTGAATTTCACCTTTCCATTTGATTGTGGATGATATGGAGCTGATTTCTTATGCCTATTATCATATTGCTACATTAAGGTAGTAATTAAATTAGCAGTGAATTGGGGTCCCTGATCAGTGACTATTTCATGTGGCACACCATATCAAGTAAATATTTATTCATAGAGGAAAGTTTCCACCTTTTCATGCTTGGCATGTGTAAGAGCCTTAACTTCCACCCATTTAGTGACATAATCAATATAGATAAGGATGCACTCTTTGTTGTTGGATTTAGGATCAAAAGGTACTATAGAGTCTAAACCCCACTTTTCAAATGGTTCAAGAACCATTTGAGGATTCAAAGGAATTTCATCTAAATATGTGGGTCTCCCCATATGTTGACATTTATCATAATGTGCCATATATCTTATTGAATATTTATGGATTAAGGACTAATAGTATCATATATTCAAAATTTTGACTGATGTACGCTTGGTTGTAAAGTGTCCTCCACAAGGTTCATCATGATAGGCTTTGAAGATATCTAGAAATTCATCTTCTTTGAGACATCTTCTGATGATAGATTTAGGCCTAGTATAGAAAAAGAATCTAGAAAATCATTAATATCTAGCACTTTTGTAAATCAATGTTCTCATTTATTTGGGGAGGAAGTGCTCTGGAAGTAACCCTGTGACAAGGTAGTTAGCAATATCATCATACAAAGGTGTGGTAAGGGTGAGAGAGAATAGGTGCTTATCTGGAAATGTGTTATCCACTATGGTATCCTCTTTAGGGGTTTTTAAGCATGATAAAAATTTATCCACTACATTGTCCTTGCCTAACTTATCGATAATGGTGATATCAAATTCCTATAATAAGATCAACCATCTTATTACTCTAGCTGGAAAAATTGGTTTGTTCATAAGGTATCGAATGGATGAATGGTATATATGAATAAATACCTAATACCTTATGATGTAGTGATATAATTTGTTGATAGCATAAACTACCACCAAGAACTATTTTTTAGTAATTGTGTAATTTAATTCTACTTCCTACAAGTTTTTGCTTATAAAATAGATGACATAATTGAGTGCTTATTTTTTTGATTGAGTATAGTACCTAGGGTAGTATCTAAAGAATCTACATGAATGTGGAAGGGAAGATTCCAATCAGGAACACATAGAATAGGGGTGGTGGTCAATAATTTGTTTAATTGTTTAAAGGCTATATCAAAAGCAAGAGTCCATATAAATTCAATATCTTTAGCTAGAAGAGTGAACAATGGTGTTGCTACTTTACTAAAATTATTGATGAATCTCCTATAGTAACTAACATGACCTAAAAAACTCCTAACATCTTTCTATTTTTGAGGAATAGGTAGGTTTTTGATGATGTTGATTTTTGCAGGGTCAACATTAATTCTTGCAACAGATACGTGGTGGCCCAAGATAATACCTTCTATCATAAACAGGTAGTATTTATTATGTCTAAGAGATATATATTTCTCCTAATAGTGTTGCAACACTTTTTCTAGGTTTTTGAGGCATTCATGAAATGTCTCTCCATAAACAGTGAAGTCATCCACATAGATTTCAACACATTCATTGGCCATATCTACAAAGATACTCAGAACAACCCTTTGGAATGTAGTCGAAGTGTTACATATCCCAAAGGGTAATACATTATAAGTATATGTATCCAAACAACAAGTAAATGTGTTCTTTTCCTGGTCATCAAGAGCAATTCTAATCTAGTTGTAGCCATTGAAACCATCCATAAAGGCAAAATATTTCTTCGCTACTAGTGTGTCCAACACTTGGTCAATGAAGGGTAGATGAAAGTGATCCTTTCTAGTTACTATGTTGAGTTACCTATAATTGATGCATACATGTCATTCTCTATTTTTATTTAGTATAATTACCAAAGGTGATACCCATTCACTATCATAGATAGGATATATAAATACATCAGTCAAAAGTTTTTGTAATTCCCTTTTGATGATTTCTCAAAGAGTTGGATTCATCTTACATTGTGGTTGTTTGATTGGTTGGAACTCTTATTTGATGTAAATATGATGTGTACATATTTTTGGGATGATTCCTTTCATATCCTCATAATCTCATTCAAAATCATGTTGGTTAGCATGAAACATGTTGACTAGGTGCTTTTCTTCATTTAATTTCAACTTGCTATTAATAAGCAATGTTTTTCCTAGAGATTTCAATTTTTTGTGAGAGTGCTTTCATTATTTCCATATTTATAATGGATATAGATTGGTTGTAGCTATGAGACAATAATTGGTAGAATTTTTCCTATACAGATGCATCAAAACTATCCAATTACTAAAAGCTGGAAAAGGGGTACTCAATACTTTGTAAGTGGTTGAGATTTATAGAATGAGTTTGGTAATTATATTGAAGAATATTAGAGAGAATGGTGTCTTATTTTTGATTAGCCAATGTACATTCATGGTCTATGGTAAATATAAAGAATCAAGGAAGGTTGATCTACCTCCTCTTCTTCAGCCCATAATGTAGGCTCTAGTAAAAAAACTAGTTATGTTGGGGAATAAAAAACCAACTGCTTAGTGTGGTAGCCATTGGATATCATCATGTTACCTATTCTAAAATTGATGAAGGCATATTTTGTGGTAAGCCAAGGTCATCCCAAGATAAGAGGGTATCCAATCAAATTAGACTTAGGCAGTAACATAATGAAATCTGTAAGATACTCCCAAGAATATACAGTAATGATAAGATCTTCTATGATTCCCTCTAGTCTGAGTATAGATCTATCAGCCATTTTCAACATTGAAGATGTGAGATGAATATTATTCAGCTATAGTTTATGCATAGTTTTAGTTGTCATTACATTTATTGTAGCCCCCAAGTTAATCAATGTGTTGGATAAATGCTAGTCATGGAACTAAATTGTTACAATTGAGCATTAGGCTATGAATACTTCTTTGGTAAGGTATTCCCCAACATGATGTCTGCTAGCTGGCCAATCACATGTAAAATTATTGGAATCTTTTTCTTCCTTCCTATTTTTTACAGAGAAAGGTCTCTAATAGCTTTGAAATATATGGGTACATCTTTGATGGCTTAGAATAGAGGGATTTTGATGTAAAGGTTCTTAAGCTATCCCATGAAATCAAACTCAGGTTGAATTTTATGGCATTAAAGGCTAAGATGTTTTGGAAATGGTGGGGATATTTCATCAATAGCTCTATGTACTAGTTTAAAGAGTTCTTGAGGTGATGGTAGTGGGTTAGTATTTTATTCTAGGGTTTCATCATCTGATTCCCTTATTATGGGTGGTATTAGGGGTGGTATAACCTTCCCTGAATGGAGGTGAACTTTACTAATGTTTATTGCATATGTCAAGTATTGAATAGGATCAGTATTAAATATGGATTGTACCAAGTTATTTACAGGATTATATATGGGTTGGGTAGGTAGCTAGTTAGGCTTGGGTGTAGCCTGCATATTAGGCATAAGAGCAAGAGGTTATTTTTGTTATTATGGAGGACATCCTCCTAGAGAGATACCCCATGGCTGGTTAGGTCTCTAGGGTTGTTGCCATTGGTTTATGAAGGGTGGGATTTGGGGTGGTTACCAATCTTGCATCCAATATGGGGATACATTTTGTGGAGGCTACCAAGAGGTGGTGGGGTAGCTTGTTTAAGGTGGATACTAACTAGAATTAGGAGGTGGAATGTTCATCCAAGGGCTAGTCCAATTGGGAGTAATATTTACAAATTGTGAATTAAAGGAGGTACAATTTGAAAATGGTGGATTTTGTCCCATACCTTGATAAGGTGGTCATTGAACCCATGGTCTTCTTTATGCAACATAGAAAACTTGATCACCATCTCCTCATATAGTGTGTATCTCTACTATTTTTGGTTATTCAATTTTTATGTGAGCTACTTTAGCTTGAACCTCATGAGTTCTATAACCAACCTTTTTCTTCTTACAATTTGAACAATAAATAGTCAAGGCTTGATCTAAATCTACTTGCTTTTGTTTTGGGTATAGGTTATCTAGTTGGGTAGCCAAATGCCTAATGATATCCTATTTTATATCATGTAATAGGTTACTAAACTCAATTTTTGATATGACATTTGTAGCTACCAATGGGAGCTTGTTACCCCAGAAATTGTTTATGGCAGATCTAGAATAATTTTTGCTTAGATCTTTAATATCTAAAAATGGTAGGTGATAAATATACCCTCCACTCGTTAGGTCCAAGGCTTCCAAAAAATATTCTCTGACTCCTTTCAACAAGATGAGTTTCAAAGGTTCTTCTCCAAGTGCACTTTGCTTGAATTTTTGTACACTAAACATGAACCATTCAGCATAATACTCCAAGGATTCATCCCCCTCTTGATTCATTCGAAAGATGTCATTTCTTATATAACTTCTTCCTTTTTCATATTCTTGATACTTGGCCAAAAATTTGTTTTTCATGTCCTCCCAAGTGCGAACCGAATTACTACCCAATCCCATAAACCAGTGAAGTGCTGAGTCTTTAAGAGTAGCTGAAAAAAGTTTCAATTTTTGTGTATCCTACATATAGTCATAGATTGTATAGAGGATATCAAATTCAAACAAGAATGTGTTTTGGTCTTCTAATAATGTACCTCTAAAATTGGGCAAGGTTGAGGGCATGATTTTTTTCATTTGTGTTACGCCTGTTACATCTAGAATAGTAAATTCAAAAGTAACTATGTCTAGAGTCTCATTATCTTCCACAAAGTCTCCTCTACTCATGATGGCTTTTCTTGTGATGTGGATGCCAAAGATACTCGGGATCTCATCCTCAAACTCTATGTCAATTCTTTGGTTAGCACAGTAATAAACATTTATCTGTTGATCCTTAGTCTTCTTACTAGATGAAGGGTCTGAAGATTCTCTTGAGGTTTATTTTATTTTATCAAGAAAGCCTTGGTAAAATGTTATAAATATGTTACTTTCTAGAGTGTCTAGTTCATGTAGTTCTTCTCTTTCATTCCTTATTACTAGCTCAGCTAATGATTCTTCAACTTTTATTTCCTTTCTTAGGCCAATAGTGCTTCTTCTACAAGCTACCTCATTTAGTTTGTAGTGTTCTCTTCTTCAAGAGGCTTCTGACTTATGGTATATTATTTAATAGGGTTCTTAGTTGCTATAGGTATTTGTGGTTCTTTCCTAGTAGAAACTTGTGGCTTGTTTGGTATGAATCTCCTTCAAGAATATGTTTCTCTCTCCATAAACATTAAGCCACGCCTTTAGCTATCTTATCCCTTCCTGCATAGAGTTAGTTATTTTTAATTTTCATGTGTTTTAAAAGGGGTTGTTTCAGACCAATTTTTTTTAAAATAATAATGTAGAAATAAAAGAATGCTAAAATCAAAACAATAAGAATTCAAATTTTACTCCTAGAAAGCAATAAAAATTAACTACTAAAAGTAGAAAAAATTATTCTGAAAAGCAAGAGAATTTATTCTAGAAAGTAGGCAAATTTGTTCTAGAAAGCAGGAAAATTTATTCTAAAAAGCATGGAAATTTAAAGCATACTTTACCTAAAATAAATCACTTTTGAAAGAAATCAATTCTAGAAACAGGTAAGTAACTTATACACTGTTTACTTCTAGAAACTTAGACATCTAGCATAAGACACTATAGTGCCCTCACTCAACTTGCCTCACTGGAACTATATGTCCAAGAACTTAGACATTTGGTATAAGAAACTGTAGTGTCCTCACTAAACTTGCACAGTTGGGTAGAACAATGTATTAATTAAAAATAATTTTTAATGATTGATTTTAGAAATAATAATTGACACCCTCCCCGACAATGATGCCAAAATGTTATGTAGACTAATTACACAATGATTATCAGATTCACCAGTCTGATTAAACATTAATTATCAACCCTAGGTGTGTAATATTTTCAAGAGTGTCAACATTATATATGCATTATTGATTCAGAAATCAACTTTCTTTTCTAGTTATAGTACAATAAATTTATGCTAAATTTACTAGATAGATATATTATGAAATTGCTATGATAGAATTATAAAACTATTATACACTTATGTATCACACTTATATAATCAAACTTAATTATGAAATCAACTTACATAACACACTAATAATTAAATATGGTCAGGATATTCATAGTAGCTCATTTTGAGGGGGACCTTCCTCATTTAGAACTAAGCTCCAATCCTTTTATAACATAATTCACAAACTTCTTACAAATTCAACTTTCTCATTACTTAAATCTAGATACAAAGGATATAGTAAAAACTTTTGCTTTTATTTCTTCAGAATTATCTAGCTCCTAATTTGATCTAGGTTTTGCCTTTAAATACAAAAGATATTTTATTAACTCTTAACTAAAAACACCAAACTAGGAAAGAATACAAATACTTAGAAACTACCCTAGTCAACCTTAAAGTAGTTAGTAATTGAAGTGACTTATTTTAGGCTTGACTAGGTTAGAGACAAGGAATACTATTTTTCTATTTTATTTCCTTTTATCTTTTCTCATTATCTTTGTCTTTACCATCCTTGACAACACATCGAATCTCTCCTTGCATATAGGGAATCCATATAATAATTATGACTCTTTCCAATCATTCATTTGGTTTCCCAAGATAGCTAGATGTGTCTACAGGGTCTCCTCACTAATTACTCTACTTTGCATAGTGGTTGTAGGCACTCTTTAGTAGCTATAGGTAACCTATAGGTGAAACCTTTAGTTGTTTTAGGCATTTTATAATGGCTTTAGGTAACCTATAGGTGGAGCCTATAGTTTCCATACGTACTATGTAGTCGCTATAGACAATCTATAGGTGAAACCTACAGTTATTATGGGTATTATTCAATGGATATAAGTAACCTATAGGTGAATCCTATAGTTGCTATAGGCACTCTAGAATAGCTATAGGTAACCTATAAGTGAATTCCATAGTTACTATAGGCAACCTTGAGAAGCTATGGCTCTAGCAAGAATATATAGCTTTACATGACCCTTTAAATGCTTTTTAGATAAATCCACACCAATTTAATTCAATAAAAAAAGCATCAATAATTCACAACACACACACACACACACACACACACACACACACACACACACACACACACACACACACACACACACACACACACACACACACACACATTAATGAACACACAAAATCATAACTTCATTCATTCATTTGAATTAGTGATGGATATTTATGAGATTTACATGGAAAAGGACATAGACTAAACATGGATGAGGCTATAACAATAAGTAATTGGTGGCCTCATCATGATGGAAAAATCTAGACATGGATAAGGAAGGAAAAAATATCATGAGTAATGTCACCAATGTAAATCAAGGAGGATGAGAAAAATGAAATGGACAAATGTTAGAAAATGGGGGTGTGAGGAATATGTTAAAAAATCACAGATTAGGGAATTGAAAAGGAATGTGAGAGAAGGTTAGCAAACATGAAGGGGAAGGGGACGACTAAAAATATGGTAGGCAATTAAGGAAGTGAAAAGACGTCTAAGAGAGACCAAGGAAAAAATAGTTTGATGATAAAAATGAAAAATAAGGAAACACACAGAAGAAAGGGGAACATGAGGAAAGAGGAGGGGAATAAGGACATAAAAAGGATGATAGGAGAGTGATGAAGCATGTGGTATCATAACCAAGTAAGTATCGATAGGAAAAATGATGACATGCAAGGAGATGAATAGCAAAGCAAACCATATGGTGGTGTTGGAGAGAATAATGAGATGGAAGATGTGAAAGGGGTTAAGAAAAATGGGGGGAAGCACAAGATGGGTGGACAAGAAGGTAAAGAGATAGGATAGGTGTCAATCAACTTGTTAGAATAGATTAACAAGATGAATGGGTGATTAGAAGAGATTTACAAGCTAAAAAGTGGTGAGGTTGTGAAGAACTAGTCGATAGAAAATGGAAAATAGATGATATGAAATGAAATAAGTGAAGTAATATAGAAATAAAATAAAGGGGAATGAGATGAAAATAAGAGATGAAGATAAGGGATGATAAGAAGAAAAAGGAAGGACTAACTAAGAGGGTTGACAAGGATACAAATCACAAAAACTCATATAGATGCCAAAGACAAGTGTATACAAAGATGGAAAGAGTAAAAGGGAAAATCAAAGCACAAAAGGTTGGAATATATAAGAATAAAAGGGAAATTCTGAAATGCTTATCAAAGGATAAATACCCACTTGGAATCTAGTTATCAAGGAAAAAAATAAGATGAAAAGGATGAAAATAAATAAAAAAAGAATAATGGAAAATGTAAAAGGTGGGAAGAATGATAAATAAAAAAATGGTGGCAGACATAAGAAGAAAAGAGGGATGCAAAAAAGGGAAACACGAAAAAAAGAAGAATATGTGCATAAATGGAGGATAGAAAAAATAGAAGAAATAGAAAGTATGCAAGATGCAAAAGATTGGAAAGATGAAAACAAAAACTAAGAATTGGAATGAAAATGGATTAGAAGTAGTGGAAGAGAAGTAAGAAGGTGGTATCAAAGAAGAGAAAGATGTAAAAATGTCCATCAATATGCAAGGGAACATGATGATGTGGAATTAGCAAGGAAAAGAAAGTGATGAAGAGGGCATGACAAATTTCCAAGGTCAAGGGAAAATGATGAAGATGGTGAAATAAGATAAAGGAGATAGAGGGGAAGGTTGGGAAGAAGTGGACAGAGGGACAAAAATATGAAAAAGTGGGTGGGGGAGTGAGCAATGAAGCATGCACACTAAATTCAATGAAAGGTGATGAATGAAGAAGAGTAGGTGGTAGTTTTATAGGAGATAAGAGAGGCAAATGAGGAAGGTTATCAATCCTTGTTTTAAAAGATATTGAAAAGTTGGAGGGAGGGAGATGGTGAAGAGATAGGTAGAGAATTGGAAGAAGAGAAATAATGTGAGAAATGAAAATAAAATAAGGTATGTGGCTGAGATGACCTCGATAAATAAACACTACCTACATAGTAAAAAAATACCTTAGGCCAATGTAGTTCTCCCAAAAAATGGAAGGAAAAATAAAGAAGTATTAGATAATGTTAAAATATAAGGATTCTAAGAAATATTTAAATCTTCCTTGATGTAAGATGTCCTAATCAAGAGGTCACCATTAGAAATGGAAATTAGTGAGAAGAAAAGATGAAGAATGGGGAAGGTAATAAGTTGTTGATGGCCAAGCTTCCCTTAGAATTTAAGTAGTGCCTACATATTTTGTGGACATTAGGCCAACTTAGTTCAACACATATGAGAAGTGATGAGAAAATGGGTTGATGGATAAAGGTTAGAATGAATCCATGGATGATATTAACCCACTTAAGATAATGATTGCATATTACGAGTGGTTGAAATGATGGATTGAATTGACCCAAAGAAATAATATATGCAAGGAATGGACAAAGAATGATATCTCCCAAGATACCCTGTACTTTTCAAGGTGCCTCATGAATCAAGGTTCAGAGGAGCAGATATGGGAATGATATATCCCATAGAAAAGATGTGAGCTCATCTTGGCTAATTATTTAATGACTAATTGAGTGAGTGGGTGATGGATTGAGAGAGAAAGGATGGATATGGTGATGTTGTAGGTCACAATCAATAGATGTGGGAGATGGAGTGGAAATAGTAAGAAATGATTGTGTATGATTGATGTGCAAAAATAAAAAAGAAGTTAATTGATAACATGGATTAATCAGGATTCATAACATGGATTGGATATGTATGGGTGAAAGAAATAGGTAATCATGGGATGAATGGGGCAAAAAATTTGGTTTTCACCATGACATTTTCTAAAAGTGATAGTTTACTAGTTATCACTCATGGATGAACTATTTTTTTTATGTTTCTTATTTTGTTTGCATTTTTTTTTATTTTCTCTTTTTTTGTTTATACTTTTGCTTTGAGATGTTTGACTCACATGCCCTCTACAGAGATGGATATTATAAGAGACTTATAATTCAAAATCAATAGTAAAGGACCAGACATTGATGATATACCATGTATCTCAATGTTTTTATTATAATGCTATGGACATTACTATATATGTGAGAAAAAAATGTGTCAAATGGATGCAACATGATGGATATGCATGAAAATTTGTGATAGTGCTAATAGTTATTTTGCAAGTGATGACCCAGTTATTTTTTTCATGCAACATATGACTTTTAATTTATAGCAAAAGATTGAAAAGGGGAATAAAATAGGTATGAAATGGTGATGATGAAAACAAAAAAATCAAAATTTTGAATTAAAAAAAAAGTGACCTAATCCTTATGAGTAAAGGGGAAAATGCACTTCTTGATAAACTCAAAAAATACTAAATTTATTAGTTATTTCTAGAGAGAACTAACCTTGATAGAATCGGTAAATAGGATAAAGTTACCCTTTTCAACATAGATATATAGACAAGCTTTTTAAAAAACATTTTCTTTGAACACCTTTTGATTCAATATGCAATATAGTTTTTTGTGACCCCCTACATGTAGTCTCATATGAATAGGAAGACACATGGGTTCATTACCAAAGACTATATATAGTTAAGTTAGGGCATCTCTCCCCAGTGCTAATCCCACACAACTAGTGAGATATGAGGGCTCAACACTGAATATCAACGAAGGGTGAGAGATGAATTTGAATTTAATGTTGCATAAAATTTAGATAAGGGTATTATTTTATCTAGAAGGAATTTACCCCCAAGTCTTGGCCCCATGCAATGAGTAAGATGCAAGGGCTCATCACCTAAGATCAAGATATGTGAGTAAAGTTACCATCTTTTTTTGGTAGCATGCTAATGTTTTCTGCATAGAGGGAATTGTAAGAAGAGTCTTTATCATGAATAAGATTATAGACTAAGATATATGATAGTATTGTTTATGTCTTACAGGAAGATGTAGGAAAAATAGATGTAATATGATCGTAAGAATAAAGGTAAGAACCAATGTAATGATAATTTTGAAAATGTTTCCCATGGGATAATAGGGTGATATGAAAAAGTGAAATGATATGATAAGCTACATTTTGAGAGTTTGTATTATGTGAACTAACAACTAAATAATCACCAAACATGACATCTGATATACCAAACAAAATGTAAATGATGGAAAATGCAATGAAATGATGGCCAAATGGAAAATGTAACTATAAATTTGCTATCCCCAAGTTTCAAGATACTTGTAGACAACAAGTTAGTTTATTTTTGATTTTATAATATTTGTTTTTAATGTTTTGTGATTTTGTTTCTTTGTTTTTGAAGTTTTGACAACTAGGATATACATAAAAACATTATAATGATTTAGACATATAATATTTTAAGGTGGATGATGTTAATCAATTCATCAATATCTTATCTATTTTCAGTAGAAAATCTATAGGCTCTAGAGCCATATTTGGCAATGATAACATATGGGCCCAACTAATTAGGTTCAAACATTCCTTTCTTCTCTCGATTGACATTTTTATTCTGTTGGTTTTACTTAATAACAAGATCTCTAATTTCAAACTCCCTTAATTTAATCTACTTATTATAACTATTGTGAAGGCGATTATGATATACTTGTTAATGGTTTAAAACATTATGTTTTTTCTCATCTAGAAGGTATAGTTCGCTAAGACATGAAGTATGATATGATTCTTCATCAATTATTTATTGTAAATATATATGCAAATATGGAACGTTGACTTCTATTGGTAGATTAGACTCACTTCCATATACAAGGGAGTAAGGGGTCACCCCCATGGGTGTGCAGATGTTAGTGTGGTATGCCTAGAGGGTGGGATATAGTTTATTAACTCTTTTATTGTTTATCTCAAAATGAAAACTCTTCTAAGGATGCATAAAATGATTTTATTGTTTATCTCAGCTTGGTTGTTGCCTTGCAGGTAGTAAGGAGTGGACCACTTATGCTTAATGTGGTAATTATGACAAAGAACTTTAATGTCCTTATTCTTAAATTATTTTCCATTATTAAAAATGATAGTGGAAGGGATACCAGAGCTAAAAATAATGTGGGTTAATCTAAATTTGGAGATTTGATTTCTGATGACATAAGGGGCATTACCGCAACCCACTTGGTGAAATAATCTATTGCTATTATGATATGCTTATAACCATCAGAAGAACTATTATTTATTTTTCCAATGAGGTCTAGCCCCCATATGTAGAATGACCAAGGTGTAGTGATAGGTCATAGATCTTATGATGGATTATGGATAAGGTACCCATATTTCTAACATGATATGCATTTGTTAACATAGGCACATGAATTGGATTCCATTTTAGGCCAATAGTAACCTAATCATAAAATCTTCTTTGCAAGGACCATGTCACTTGAATGTGCCCCACATAGTCTCTCTTGGAATTCCATAATGGCCAAAGTTGATTCCTCAAAATTTAAATAACATAAAAGACTTCCACCATAGCCTCTGCAATATAAAGTATTGCCAAGGATGTTATAGTAAGAGGTACATTGGATGAAGGACTTGTGTTGATTATGGGAGGTTTTAGAGGGTATGGTATTATTATGAATATAGGTATAGATGTCAGAGTACCATGGGGAAGTGGGACCAACCTATTCATAAACTATTTATGAATTAGGTGTATCATAATATAGTATCATTAAGTAGTCAACTAGGAACTTGTTATGTTTTGTGCTTAGATCCAATATGGAGCCAATGGTAGCCATAGTGTCTACTACTTTATTGTTCATTATCGAAACATGTTTAAATTGGATGTATTCAAAATACAATTTCAAACTATCCACCATTATTTTTCAAGGGATTAGCTTATCATCACAAGCTTGGAATTCATTAATGACTTGATTGATGATAAGCTTATAATCACCAAACACAAGAAGGTGTTTGATTCCCCATTGTATTTCCATTTTGAGGTCTCTTATGAGACCTTCATATTCTGTTATGTTATTAGTTTAAGGGAATTTTATTATGAAAGACTTGTGAATGTAATCCCCATCAAGTGTGACCAATAATATACTTTCCCCTAATCTATGTTTGGTAAAATAACCATTAAAGAAAACTTTCCAAACTAGAGACTTGTCTATAGGCATTTTTGTTTCATCTAAAAAATCTGTAATAAGAGGTGCTTTGTCATTGAGTGGTGATTCAACCAATACATCTGCTAAGACCTATCCTTTGAATGATTTTTTATTGACATACTCTAAATCAAACTCACTAAAAATCATAACCCACTTAACCATCCTAATAGTTAGAGTTATTCTGGATAAAAGATATTTAAGAGGGTCTATATTAGCAATAATCTTGGTTTAATTATTGAGCATGTAAAGCCATAGTTTTTGAGAAGAAAAAACAACTTCTAGACATGAATTTTATATTTGAGAATAGTTGATCTCATAGGATATCAAATTTATTCTTACGTAATATATTTCTCATCTTTTTCTACTATCAACATGTGCAAATAATGCCCCTAGTGCAAATTGAGTAACTGAAATGTATAACATGAAATGATTTCCAGTAATAGGTGGAACTAGTACTAGTGGGTTGAAAATATATTGTTTAAGATTTTCAAATGATTTTTCACAATTCTCATTCTAAGTGAAAGGAGTGTCTTTCCTCAACAAAAATGTGAAAGGGTGAAAAATGTCTACAAGTTGAGATATAAATCCCCTGATTGTTTGAATTTTTCCTTGTAGACTTATAAGTTTTTTAATATTATTAGGTCAAGGCATATCTATGATAGCTAAAACATTAGAGGGATAAAATTGTATTTTACATTGTGAAATAATGAATGCTAAAAACATTTTTGATGCTACAACAAAAACACATTTCTTAGGATTCAATCTCCTGTTATACACTCTCATGCATTAAAATGTACAATGAAGCACTTGAGGGTGTTCTTATATGGATTTAAATTTAGTAATAATATTATCAACATAGTATTCCATAATGTCATGGAGCATCTCATGGAAAATGACAATCATTTCCTATTGATATGTGGCTCCAACATTTAAAAAACCAAAAAGCATTACTTGGTAGTAAAATCTTCCCCATGGAGTTTTAAATGTAGTTTTGTGTTGATATTCAAAAATAAATTTTATTTGATTATAGCCTAAAAATCCATCCATTAAGGACAACATCCCATGGCCTATAGTTGAATCTACAATCATATCTATGTTGGGAAATGAAAAATCATCTTTTGGGTAAGCTTTGTTGATATCACAGAAATTTGCACAAACTCTGATCCCTTCTATTTTTTTTGATATTAGTATAATGTTATATATCCAATATAAATAATCAATGGGATGTATGAAACCAATAGCTAATTACTTCTTTAGTTCCTCTTTTACTAATAGTGTAATCTTAGGATGCATCTTACAAAGCTTTTATTTGATTAGTTTAGCATCTGAATACACCACAAGGTGATGTACAACTAATTTTGGATCAAGCCCTAGCATATCTATATAAGACCATGTGAATAAATTGGATAATTCATGAATTAGAAGTGTAAATATGTCCTTTTATTCTTGGGTAAGTGATATGAAAAGTTTAACAATTTTTGGATTTTTTTGGGTGCCAATGTTCATAGGAATAGTTTCTTCAATAACTAGAGTTGATCCATCTTTGTAATTTAGGGATGGTGTAGGAATATGGAAATCTTCTTCAAACTATGTTTGATTATGTGTAAAATCTGAATCGATATTGTTATATAATTTTTTCCCCCAAAGTATGTTGAATCATCTAACTGAATTAGAAACCCTTTCTTGTGGTCACCTACTAGAATGCGATCCCTTATTCTCAAGAATTCAAAAATAGGCTCATCATTCTAAAAATGATCAAGCTAAGGTGTTGTTTGTTGGTCCCTCTATATGCAGGATAGATATGTAATATCAAGTGTAAGAAAAGCATTTTGATGAAATAGGTTTGTAAGGGCAAGGTCTTCAAAGTGGCTAAGTATGGAACCCATCTCTCTATCTGAAGAACCATCCATTGACTCACTAGAAGAATCACTTTGGAAACATGTAAGATGCACGTTAAGTGGGTTAAATCCTATACCATGTTTTTCCTTATTTGATTTTATTGTGATAGGCTCAGTGGACCTTTGTTCATGGAGTCTAATACCTTTACCCTTATAGTTCATTATATTACACATGATGGATTTGGCAATGGGATACTTGTTATTGGAGAAACAAGGAGCTAGTTCATTGGAATACAACCAAGAAGGGTTGGAATCTTTGATATGTTCATCTAAAAGGAAACCAACTTCTATAAATATTATCTTACCAAGCTTCTTAACCATTCTATTATCCTTTAGATGGTGGGGCCTACCATAAATTTTCAAGATTGGTATAGATTGTACTTGTCAAAAAATCTTGAATTATATACTCATTAATTCCTCTATAAATGATATTAAAGTGGGAATAAGTGGATGAGGATGCTATGGAGATGGGTGCTAGAGTGAAATTTTATTCAATAGAATGGTGATTTTTAGCTTATTCTGTAGAAGGTTGTTTTTAAGCTTGCTCAGATGGTTGATTAGATGCTTCGGTAGTGGACGTATTTTTAGGGGAGATGGAGGTAGTTGGTGTATTAAGCCAACCACCAAGGGGAAGTGTTTTAAATAATTTTTTTGGATAGACTTAATTTTAAAACAAAGGATAATCTTCAATGAGAGTAAACTTATCATCTATAATTGGTAAATAGTTTGATTTTTTGTAGTTTCCTTCCAATAGCTTGTAATATCAGAAGGGTTGAGGATCACATTTTATAGTAGCTTCCATTCCTACATGGGATAATATCAAGCATTGTGGTAATATGTATGGGATGACATTCATGGAATGTCTCCATGGATGCCCAAGGAATATGTTATATGGTAGATCAAGATCAAGGACATGAATGAGAGTTTTTTAATAACAAACACCACCATCAAAGGAAGATAAATTATTCCTATAGACTATCTCGCATTATTATTATATAATTTTATGGTAATAATGTTTGCTTCCAACATTTTTTTTGAATATCCTATATGTTTTACAAGCCTTAATGTACATAGATTGAGCACTGAGACATTGTCTATAAATACCCTTTTCACTTTGTGTCTAGAGATTATAACCTCTATGTATAATGGGAGGTTATGATATGATCGTAAAGGAGAGAGATCTAAATGATCAAACATTACTTGATTATTTGTAGACAAATAACCTATTAAAGTTTAGAAATTAGTAGGATTATTGTTTTCAGGTACACTTTACTCTTAGAGAACTTTATAAAAGATGTCTTTATATACAAGAGATATCTTGAGAAGATCTAATATTGAAATATTTTTTGGCATTTTGTCAAGATAGTCAATAATATTGTACTTTTATTTAACATTAGAGGATGGTGCACTTGGAAGGGTAAGCTTTGGTCGCCTTATGGTAATGGTACATTCATATGATGGAAAAGTAATAACATTAACATATTTATATATGGAATCGATACTATTGACTATAGAAATGAATGGATGACTTAGTGATTAACATTGCTACATTCTAACTATTTTTATGCCCTATTTTTGCATAGACTTTCTGTTTAGAGCCAATGTCGTCTCCCATGCGCACGCGCTCAGAGAATTTGAAAACGGGTAATGACAGACAGGTGGTCGAAGCGGCAACAGCTGCTAAAATTGGATGGGGTATTGTCAGCTTGCAAGGAGAGGGAGCTGAATGCCCCTAAAGAGAATTCTCTGGTGGGTGGAGAAAAGATCATGGCTGGGCATTTTTCCCACGCTCCTGGATCAGGGTTAGATGCAGGGGGAAGATCATATGCAGATGTGGCGGCATTTGAAGTGAATCTACATAAAGCTGTGCCTCGTGCATCATCTGGGCCATCCTATGCACTGCCTATAAGTGATATTAAACCCACAAGGGTTAATTTAGATCCTGAAATAGTAGACATAATCTTTGAAAGGGTATAATTTTTTTCCTCCCAAGCTGCTATTTTTCATTTTCGAGGATTTTGGCCCTCTTTGGCTGATCTACATGACTGGATATCCAAGAATTGGCTACCACTCATTGAATACCATGTTGAAATCTTTCCATGTGTAAAAGGTTTCTTTATTGCTATCTTCTAATGCCCTGAGGACAGAAGGATAATCTTGAGCAACAGTGATTTCTTATGGCAGGGTAAATTTCCTCTCATGGCCAAACGGTGGCATAAGGATTTTAATCCACTTACGGAAACCTTTAATAAGTTTCCGATCTGGGTTCGGCTCCCAAATCTTCCAATACATCTATGGCATGAATCAATTTTTGAAACCATCGGGAATGCTATAGGAGATTTTTTGTCTATGGATAAAAATACTTCGGTTGCTCACCATTTGACCTGTGCACATTTTATGGTTGAAGTGGATGTTTCAAAGGGCCTACCAGAGGTGATTTGTCTGGACTCCCCAAGGGGAACTTGGACACAAATGTTGGATTTTGAGGGCATACCTTTTTGGTGCAAAAAATGTCACCTGACGGGTCATATGGCTGCTCATTGTTTGGCTGGGAATTCAAAGTCCAAACGACCACCTTCTTGGTGGTCTAAGGCTTCCTCAGAACATTACATAGCTAAACAACCTATGGAAGATTTGGAAAATTATGAAAATGAAGATAGTATCCATTCCGAGCCGATGATTGAGGAGGAGTCGCCGGTGAAAGATTCCTTAGTTGGTCCTGTGGTGAATGGGAATAATGATCTTTCAAACCCAGTTGTTGTGGAGACGTTGGTTTCTCCCCCTGTTTTGGAGGAACTACCTAGGAGCCAGAAAATGGCTAGTATTCATAAGGATTTTGATGAGTCATCTGTATCCCTTGGGCTTAACGGACCATCGTATTCTGAGGAATGGATGACTGAGGCAGCAAAGGTAGAGGATGGATGGACTGCTGTTAAGAGGAAGAAATCTAAGCCTGTGCCCCCCCTCTAGATATGAATCTTCGTTCGTGTAAAAGGTTAAATAAAAATTAAAAATTTAATTTATATTAACCTCTTTGTTTGGAGCTTGTAGGATGCTGATCCAGTCTGGTGATGGTCCGTTCTGTGTAGTGTCAGTGGTTACATATGGTTTGTTCTGCTATTTACAGGTTCCTGTTTAACCTGGTTTGGTTCGTACCTATTTTGGGGTTTTTTTGAAACTTCGTTGGGCTTTAAGGATTATCTTTCTTTATTGTACAGGGTTTCGGGGTCCCTTCAAAACTTGCTTTTACCATAATCTAAAACATTGCTACATTCTAGTTGTTCCTATTTTTTGCTTTCCCTTTCCTTGCTCATGATTGGGGACTGGATCTTGGTATATCCCCAATTTTTAGTTGTTAGATAGTTAAAATAGTTTATTTTTAATTGATATGTCACCTCTTTCAATGGGGTCTTAACATAGTGGTTAAGGTCCATACATCTATTAGTTGAATGTCCTTTAATCTGATGGTATTCATAATACTTGTCTTCTTTATACCAGTTTAGTTTTGGAACATCATCATCAAAGGGTTTAGTGTTAGGCCATGTGATCATGTTTACATGAACCAAATTTTGAAAAACATTCTCATAAGTGTCACTCAATTGAGTGAGCTTATTCTTAGGTTTTCCTTGTTTAGGTTGTCCTCTAAGAATTATGATGTTATTGACCAGTTAATTGTAGGTTTGTTTTTGATGTTCGGGATTTTGAATCTATTTGACATCAATCATGCCATCTCTAATAATATTTTTGTTCTGGGCAAAGAACTTATGTTTTTATATAGGTTTAGAGGACTTATTATTATTTGGTTTAAATATTTTAATTACATCTCTTTCAATTAATGTCTTTTCTACCTAAACTCCCTTTTTGATGATTTCATCAAATGTCCTTGGGCATAGAAGTAAAAAATGGTGTCCCAAGTCTAAGTTTAAATTGTTTATAAAGATGTCCATAAGCTCAATTTTAGGAAATGACCATGTGAAACAACTTGCCATTGCTCACCATCTTTGGAGGAAGGAAGCAAAAGTTTCACCACTGCATTGATTGGTATTATGTAAATCTAAGGCGTTCAAATATTTTTCGATGTTATAAGAGAAGTGGTGACCAATTTTTACAAAATAAGTCCTCAAAGGTGAAAATAGATCCTTTTAAATGTCATGAAAACCATTCAAGGGCTTGGCCCCTTAGATTTCTTGGGAAAAAATGCAACATGTATTCATTATTATAATCAACATATACACATGTGTGATGGAAGTTAGATAGATGTTATTTTGGATCCCCTTTAGCTTTATACTTGTTGAATTTTGAGACTTAGAAGTACTTTGGAAAAGGTGCAGTCATTGTACTTAAATTATATGGGTACGATCAAATTTTCTCAAACTTGAACTATTTTTGCCATGAGTAAGCACCATCTTGTAAGTTTTGAACTCTATCCTTTATGTTTTGAAACTCTTGTATGAGATATGGGGATAGTTAGTTCATTTGAATTAGTGGATTTGTTACATCCTAATTTCTCACCAGGAAAACTTGTTAGATTACATGTGGATATTTGTAGCTAAAAAATTATGTTTAGTTATATTTCTGACTAAGTTAGAGATTTGTGCTATTATGGGATAGTATAATATTGCTTAGTTAGATAATGATATAGATTGATTACAATGAGTTGGATTAATGTATGCATTTACATTTAGAGCATATTAATGTATTGTTTCAGTTATATTATTACCTTATGTTTATCATGAGATATAATTTAATTACTTGCATGTTGTGAGGTGGATGCAGGAGAAGTAATCCCTTGAGCATGTCGGAGGAATAACATCATTAGAGAGGGTGATATAGATGGAGACATCGAAGGCCTATAGAGAGCTAGCAAAACCTTTCACACACACCATCATAATTATCACATGTTAGAATGCATTAAAAATGGTGTGTGCATGATTTGTTTATTTTTACTTGCTTTGGAACATCAATTTCTATGGTTTTCTATTAAATTTTAATATCTTAATTAATTGGTATGTTTTATCATTTAATCTAGTGAAAACGTTATTGGCAAAATTAGATTTAAAATATAAATTAATAGGAATTTATGAAATTGTTATTTAAATTGCTATAACATTATAAATGTTAATTAATTTATTAAAATTATGGATTTTCTCTATTTTATATTACAGTAAATAAAAATAGAATTAGCCATGAAAAAATGGAAATAAAAATAAATAAATTAAACCTGGGATTCTTACTTGTGGACCAAGGCAAATTGGTTAAAATAGAAAAAAAATGTTTTGATTAAATCTCATAATTTATGAAAAAGGGAGATAAAATGAAAAAAAAAAAATGATCTAAAATTAAGAAAAGAAATTTGTTTTAAAAAAAAAGTCATGTCAAGTTTAGGAAGGAAACTTTCGGGGAATAAAATAGATCATGTATATATATGCAATAAAAAGTAAAGACTAAATTTAGAATTTAAAAAAATATATATATATATATATATATATATATATATATATATATATATATATATATATATGAAAAATAATTAAAAAATTAAAAAAAAATTAAAAGAAAGATATAGGTCTATGCCTTTTTATATAGGTGGAAATTAATATTTATTTATTTGTTTATTATTATTTTTATCATAAGTATTTTAGGGAATAAAAAATTGGAAGGGAAAAAAAGGGTGCAGCTTCACTAGAAGAAGACACAGAAAAAGGTATTGGAGAAAAGGCAAATCAACAATGATAGGTAAATCAAAAGAATTTTTGATTGTTAGGTAGGCAATGTTTTAAATTCAGATTTATGATCAAAATTTAACTACTTAATTGAGCTTATTTTTATATGGTTGAAATGAGTACCCAATAAAAGAAATAAAAAAATGTGCCTGTATAAAATTCAAATTCGTAGGGCTTTGAAAAATTGTCTTATATATTCATCTTGACAAATAAAAATTATAATGATTAAATTACATACCAAAAACTTAAAACAAAATTTTTTCTTATATATTTTGTTTTGAGAAGGTATGAATAGTAGAGGAAATCAGTCTTGAACATAAAATAACCCTATAGGGATTGGTCATAGTATTCCAAATACAACATTTAACTATTGGACATTGACACAACTATTTAGATTGGAGTATAGGGAACATGACACCTTCATATTACCCATAATTTCATGTATACATTTAACTTTCGTTCCCAACTATGCTTCCTAAACTTGTTATTTTCTTGTTATGACATTTGCCAAAATGAAATGGGTGCAGCCAATAAAAATATTTTCCCTCATAATTATCTATTTTCTATGTTTTGACTATGAGAGCTTATTTAGAATCATTAAGAGAAGATGTGATATAAGGAAGACCTTTAATGTATTTAAAGTGAAAGGCCATATAAATATGGGAATTCATAGGTGAAGCTAGCATACTTAAATAAAATAATAATAATAATTTCTTGAGATCTTTTCATGTTTTGGTTTGGAAAAACTACGTTTGTTTTTTGATATATGTAGAAGATTCTTGCTTGTAACATCATTTTATGATGCCACTAAGTTTGACATTCTGGTGAGGTTTGTCTTACATGGGAAAATTTTAATGTCTAATGATTCAAATAGGAAGAATTATGTGGAAAAGATTTTTTGCATAAGATTTTTGTATGATGCCTGCATTGAGAGTTAGTTGTAACAATGAGAGTTATGCAGAAGACTACATTTTATGTCTATTTAAGACATTTTAAAAAAAAATCAAGTCATAGGAAGAGACACAATTGAAAATTATAATTAATAAACCTAGTTACACTAATTTGAAGGTAGTGTGAATGTTCTAGTTTACCATTTCGTAGTGGCATCGATGTATTTTTTTTAATAATAGTGAAAAATGCCAATAAATTAAATAAATGAGTGTTAATATTTTAAATAATGGGATATTTATTTTTATTAATTTAGAAATGATTATTAATCTGTATATCCATAGTCTCCATGTGTTATTTCGAGGAGGATTATGGATTATTTAATTAAGGGATTTTAAGTATGGAATTTAGTGTAAATTATAATCAAGGAAAAGCTTTTAGAAAAAAATGGGGATATGGTTGTTTATATTATTACATCTAATCACTTATAAATTACAATAATATCCAAATATATATAAAGTAAATAAAGGAGGATAGTTCTTATTATATGGGTTTAAGTTCATGAACTATGAACCTTGTATTCTTAGACTTATATATAAGTTCCAAAATTGATTAAGAATGATTGTGATATTTTTAAAAATAGTCAACCTTTTTGACATTAAATGGTTGAATAATCTCACAAAAATATTCTTGAAATATTAAACAATTATAGGTGTTATGATTAGTCACCATATCGAGAATTCACCTAATGTTTTAAATGCGGTATGGGAAGGATATAAAACACAACAAAGTTTTCATTATGATGGATATATGTAACTTATCATATATAAACTGTGAGGAAAAAGTAACATTAAAATAAATTATGGGTTGATGAATCTAGAAAAATAGATGTTAATGTACCTAATAGAATATATAAAAACGTAGGGGTGTATTTTTATGGTTATAGTTTCATGGGTGGAGTATTTACTATATTAGAAAATTACATATGATTAACTTAATGAATGCATGTATTCAAACCCCTAAAATGTATAACGAATGCTAGTTGGAATTATCTTATGTTTCATGTTTTATTATAAATACATATGGATTTAAGTATGCAACATAAGTTCATAATGAAAATGGTTATGACTAAACTTATATTTAGAAGTATGATTTTGTCTAGTCATCAGGTATCTGAGGGACCAAAACTATAACCATATTAAAGTAGTCTTCTAAAAAATGAAACAAGATATTTAATTGAATGTTATAACAAGTTTATGAATTCTCTGTTTCTTTATAATGATTGATTAACTATTGGTTATGTATTAAGTACTTGTGTGCAGTACCTAATTATGAAAGTGTTTAGTTATATATAGCATATAATGGTGCATAGTGATGCATGCTTAGAGATATGTTTCTTGAATGCTGATAAATAATTTAAACTTAGGGAATAAACAGGGCATATAACCTCATATTTACTTGATTGTTATGTATGTGTGTCACTTGATTCTTAAAATCGTAAGTTTGGATTATGTGTTATAATGTATTTATAAACCTATGATAGTATGAGATATCATAGAGAAATACAATATAAAATTATATTTTTCTTAGATGGTACATACTGTAAATGTTATGCCTAGACTTACATCTACATTTGGATGATTTGATGTTTACATATTGGTTTCTACTATGAATAACATATTTTTTAGAATAGTTGGTAAGATTTTGTGTATGCATGAATGCAAACTTTGAGATTTTAATTAATCCTATGTTATTATGTTACTATGTTACATAGTAACTATGACTTGCTTCATTATATATAGTTGTGTAATTTATTATATTCCATGATTTTAAGACTACTTTATATGGCTATTTTTAGAAAAATTAGCAGTTATGTCTTAGGATATTAGACTATGGTAATATGAGTCATCATAGGTGTAGTATGTTTGAAAACAAATTTTGGTAGTGAAATATACAATTACGTATATTTTACCTAGGTGGTATATACTGTAGTCATTATTTGTAGTATGAGATAGAAATAATTTAAGATTCATTCATACATTTGATAGAATAAATGTGATTTAGTTACTCTTATGTTTAGCATCTAATTTGATTGTATATGTGATTAGTATGTAAATTAACTGAATCTTGTGGTTAAATTGTATTTGACCAATCTACATTGCTGACTCAGAATAAGGAGTGAGATGGACTTCATTGACTTACTAGTCTCACAATGATAGATAAAGGAAATCAATCAAGTGGTGTGTATTAATTTGATTAATCTAGATCATTATCATTTATTATTTGTAAAATTTTAGGCCAAAATATGTTTAGTGAGACCTTATCATTTCATGAGTATGATTCACATGTTTGTGTGATATCTTGCAATAGAATGGATTTGTATGATACACTACATGTTTAGTTTAGAATCACACAACATATGGGTACATGTTTGTCTCTTTGTATAACTGCACTATCACTATCTACTCATCTATGAAGGGAGGGCCATTCCTTGATGGGATAAGTGTGGGGGATCATTGGTCTATGATTGATGTGAAAAAGTGTTCAGATGATGCTCTCCCTCCCCATAATAGTACTATTTATCGAGATGACACTTGAGATTACCATAAATACTTAAGTTCAGGAGCTATGCTCTATGGGAACCATGTATCTATATGTACATTATACTATATTATATGAAGTATTTCCATGAAGAGTAATAATTACTTTTTATTATCAATCAACAACAGTGGTTATAGACTTATTTTAGTTGTAGCTGAGTTAATATAATTACTTTCTATATTCACATTATGATGTCTACTCTCATGATATTAGAGATTAGTGATATGTGATGTATTATACTTGTTTCTATTATCACCTTGTGTTTTTCTTATGGTCTCTATATATTCACATGATATAATCTATATTTTATATATGTGTAAAATTAAAAAAAAATGATGTATTTCTATGTCTAACCCAATGGAGTTATTACATGTGGTGTCAGAGTTGTGGCTCGAACTCTAGGACCTAATGAGTTCATTAACATTTTCATGTCTTTTTGTTCACTGATGTGAACCTAGTGATATTAAGTATTGCATTGGTATTTGTGATTAGTAGTGCTTCAGTGTGGAAACTTGTTACACCATGATTGAATTTTTGAGAATTTCATGAAATGTGTTTGGAAAACATTGAGTGTGTACCCTTAGGAACACTCATACCCTTTTAATACTATTTATGGGATTGATTTATCAAGTATCTCAATGGTGATGGTTATATATGAGGCTTGGATAGAAAAGTATATAATTTATTTTAGGAGTTATGAACAAAAATTTTCTATCATGGTTTGATCACGTAGATCGAGCACCTCAACTGTGATTACATCCTTCTTGGTAATCAAGTCACCATTGTTTCTTGTAATTTTTGTCATGAGTGTTTATTTAGCATGAGATGATTCTCACTTAAATATATGTACTTTAGTTTTTGTGTCCAATGATCATTAATCCTATAAATGGAAAATCTTTTAAGACTGTTTTTAATTGTAGCTCTGGGATGCTGGGAATTTTCTTGTAGTAAAGTGTAAAGGTTTTGGTTAAGAATTCCTATGTGTTAGGAGCTTGTTTTTATTGGCACCCTTAAGTTATGTGGATTAGGAATGAGTGTCATTTCTCTTATTTAACCTAGAGATGAGTTTGTATTATCTCATTCTCCTTTGACATTATTATGATGCTATTGAGAGGAATATTATTTGCATGTTATTGATTTTAGTGTTCTCTTAAATGAGAATTTATTTTTGAATGTTGTTTGATTGTACTCCCTTGAAGTTTTTGGGAGAATGTTTTATAATCTTGTTGAGAGAGAATTTGTTATATTGGATGGATTGATACATCTTTGTGGTTAGTATTTTATTTTATTTTCCCGATTGTGGAAATAGATTGAGAAACTATACTTATAGAACTGGTAAGTAGGTAGTGTTTGACAACATTGAGTTTAAATGTTTTCTTTTTACCTTGTGAGGGTATGTAGGAGTTTTTTTGGATAGTTATCTACTTTTCACTTGTGACTCTTTAGGATCACTGCTTTATCTAAATTGTGAACTTAGACCACATGGAGTGGAAAACCTTGAATTTATATTAGTTCTGAATTAAGAATTATGTTTTTTTTAATAATTAATATGTCATTATTTACCCTTGATTAGAATGATATTTTTATATTTTGATTAAACCATGTTGTTTGAAGAGATATTTATCTACCTTTTGTTATGAGTGATTAGGGTATAGGATGTCTGGAACATCTTGTCAATTTAGGGGTTGAGATAACTTTTAATCTATTACTTCTAGTAGAGAAAATTGGGAGATATTGTCTCAATTATTTATTTACTATGTTGAAAGGATGATGTGATCTTGGACCTATGTATTTTAGGTATTCTTAACATTATTTTATCTTAACCATGAATATAACAATATAGGTTAAGTTGTGAAAAATGAAACTAGTTATGTTTACTTAGTGGAAACTTAATACAATTACAAATTGATTGTATGATTTATTTTATATGTATGTTGATACATATAATATAATTTAACTCAAATTACTACTTTCTATGATCTATTAGCATAAAATTTTGATTGTTTGAAACATTGTGCACATTTTAGAGATCATTATGTTGTAGAGACCTAAAGGATGAATGGTAAATTGAAAATTTGAGTTTTAAGTGATAGTACAGTATCCTACTTAGCCTCACATTAAATTAGTTTAACTAAGTTGGATCCAATAAATGTACTTGTTAAATATAGGATTTGACAGGTGAAACTTATCAAATTTAGTCATATGACCATACGCATGTATACTATGGATGAGTAATCTATGATTTTTTATACTTTAGAAATGTAAAATTTTTAGTTCTTATTCATCATCATACTTATCAAGAACTTCATAGAGTAGTGATAATATTGACATGTTGTACTTATTAGGAGATACGTGGGGTAGCAATATTATTAATTTGATGCACATCATTCTTGCTAGGATCCCTAAATAGTTTTCTCTAAAATGAGGAAAAAACTCTCTAGATTAGAGAGATGTGTAGAGGGAATGAAAGATTTTGTGGAACTCTCCTTCGTCATTTATTTTGACTTTTATGATGATCTTGTATGCTCTGAAGAAGGAAATATAACTTTTACTAAGATATTTGGGACCCTTCATGGTAACAAAAGTGGTCAATTCTATGGTATATAGATTTTTCTTGATGGTTTTGAACCCAAGGTGATCAAGACAAGAACAAACCTTGTTTGCATAGTAGTCAAATGACATAGATTAGGGTCTTATGAGACCAATACTCTAGGATTAGTGCAATTTAAGGGAACTATGGTGAATTTTATTGGTAATTTTCCATTTATTTTCTTAATTAGATATCATATATCATGTTATTGCTTTGCTAAATATTTTTTTAATTCAGAACTTATGATTGAGTAAGAGTCATCAATGATCATGCTTGGATTTAAGGGGAATGATGTTACATCTTGATTCTTTACCAAGAAAACTTGATATATTAACCATGCATATCTACAACTAATAAGTTTAGATTTAGTTATATTGTTGACTAAGCTAGAGATTTATGCTATTATGGGATAGTATAATGCTGATTAGGTAGATAATTATACATGATTGGTTACTATGAGTTGGATTAGTACATATGTTTAAATTTTGATCATATTAATGTATTTTTTTAGTTATATTATTGTCTTCTGTGTATCATGAGATATGATCTAATTACTTTCATGCTGTGAGGTAGATGCAAGAGAAGTCATCTATTGAGCATGTCAGAGGGAGAGCATCATGAGAGAATGTGATGTACATGGAGACATCAAAAGTATATAGAGAGTTGAAAAAACCATACACACACACCATCATATTTAGCATATGTTAAAATATATTAAAAATGGTTTGTGTATGGAGTGCTTATCTCTACTTTATTTGGAAAGTTAATTTATATGGTTTGGTATTAAAATTTAATAACTTAATTAATTGGTGAATTTTATCATTTAAGCTATTGAAAATGTTATTAGAAAAACTATATTTAAAATCTAGATTATTAGTAATTTATGAAATTTTCATTTAAATTACTATAAAATTATAGATGTTAATTAATTTGGGGTGGAATTAAATGAAAGGTTGGGATTGGGGATAAAATGAGTTAGAATGGGATTAGAATTTGGATTGAAACTTGGATTAGAATTTGGATTCGATTGAACTAATCCAAAAGTTTTAGTGGAAGAAGATTGATTTAGTAAACCATTATTTAAATTAAGATTATTGAGCATGCGTGAAGCAATACTCAAATTAGGATTGGATGGTTGATTATGCAAGATAGAATGAGTATTCAAGCTTTGATTGGGAATTATTGGTGAGCCTTGGAGACTTTGATTGGGGTTGATTGATGATTTTAAATATATATTCAATCTCAGATTAATTTGACAATAACCTTGTCAATTTAGATGAACATTCAAATTTGGTGTAATGAAATGTTGATTGGTTAAACTTAAATTAAATGGGAGGCCCATGTTCAAGTTTGGTTTGTTGCATTAATGGTAAAATTGAATTAAAATTCATGTTTTGATTGGTTGGGTAAGTGGTTGGTGAGATTGAAGGTATATTCAAAATTAGATTAGTTAGAAATTTTTTTGAAGGTAAATTAGGATTCACATTCACATTGGGGTTACCAAAAGGATTTTTTGGTGGATGATATTGAAAGTGCATACTCTTTTGGGTTCCTTGGGTTGTATATATTTCTATGGAGAATCCATGGCTTGCTTGATATGATGCCTGCCATTAATAGTTTTCCCTTTGTCTTGAGAAACTTGGGGATGAGGTTGTGAGGATGTTATGAGGGCATTGGTACCCTATAAAAAACATTGTGAGGTAGATTGACTAGGATTGAAGGATGAAGGTTCTTTGCTTGAAATCAAATAATGCAAGTTTTATATGTCAAAAATAGAAAGGAATTTTTCTCCGAAGCCCAAGACTTGAAGCAAGACTTCATTATTATTTGACATGATATAATCATGAAAGGAGGGTGGAGGTTGGATGGATTTAGGGCTACCCTCATATTGTTCAGCACCTCCTCCTTCTTGTTCAATTATCTCATGTATTTATACATGATGATCTTGGCCAGTAAATTGAAAGGGATGATTATTGAATGGCTCAACCCTTGCATTTGGATTGTTTAGCATGGCCATTTGCCTAGTGATAGGTGACATGGATATGATAAAAGAAAATGAATAAAATAAAATAGAAGTTTTAAACTAATAACACTAACCAAAGTGACTAAAAAATTCATATTCCTAACTAATTGCTTTGAGTTTTTGGGAAAAAAATGTTTTGATTTTAGGATGTCTTGATATCTTTTTTAAAAAAAGCTCAAAAGAATTTGTTTACAAAAAGGATATTTCAACATGTGGCAAACACAATAAATTAACAATGCAATTCCTAATTTAAATAGTCAAGTAACTACACTTAAAAGGCAAAAAACTAGGATAAGGTTCATGAACAATGTTTGGGCCTTCTGATCTCACTTACTCATCCATGATCTTAGCTGCAGCCTAAATTTTTAAGTCACTAACCATGGAAGATATTACCATTACCATGGTCCATTGATTCTAGTTTTGAGGGTGTACGGAAGGTAACTTCTCAGTGGTAACCACTAACTGATGAACCAAAGTTGAATGTCAAAAAGGATTTCCTAGGCTTAAAGTTTAAACATAATTATCTAATGGAATTGATTTGAGATACTTTATGGTACATTGAGGTCCAGAACCATGGAAGAAATATATAAAATAGACACACGCTATTGGGTCTTATCCCAAAGTACCCAACATAGCCATAGGGGTTTCAATGTGTTAACAATCAATGATATCATATTTCAAGGTAACTATTGAAACCTTGGGTATTGCAGCATGAAATTTCCTCTAGTCACAGTGTTCTTGAAACACATAACTGATTAATAAATTAAAATATTTGGATCTTGATTTATATACCCCACTGGTACATGAGGTTTGGCCTACAACATGATGGTGAAATCTACAATCAATAAAGTCCCTAGAAAAAAAAAAGTAACTGTTTGTTTTTTATTTTTAAGTATCATCACCAATGTGATTCCAAGGAATGAGCATACACAACCACCACTTGGATAATACCAAAAATTATGAAATTATTTTTAATTCCCTAGTATTATCACCAATGTGATGTCAAGGGAAGAACATACACAAATCTAAAATTAAAAACATAATACTTAAGAAATAATTAACTCTAAACTAAAAAAGATAAAATGTAAATACCAATTGGATAACACAAAAAATTATGAAATTGTTTTTGATTCCCGGGTATCATCACGAATGTGATGCCAAGGAAAGATCATACACAATTCCACAATTAAAAATAAAATGCTTAAAAAAAAAAAATTAGCTCCAAATCAAATGTGATCTAATTAATAGAAACTTGAAAAACTAAATTGAAAGTGTTACTAGTAAAAGAAAATAAATTGATTTTTTTGTTTAGCCTTTTTGTGGAGTTTCTTTGACAAGCATTTTGAAAACAATTTTTTAGAGTTTTTTTTAAGGAAATGTGCAACAAAGTTAGAACAAACTGAAAAAATAAGAGAAAACCAAAAAATATCAATTGAAAACTAATTCTAAATGTAACTATGACAAATATGAGATAAAATAAAGATGAGGGAAGGTTCCATTGGGTGTGCCAAAATGTATGAAGCAAATGTAGAAAAGTAAATAAGCTTAAAAATAAAATGAAATCTTATTCTAAACTAACTTTACCTATGATAGAGTTATAGATGAAAGAATAAAAACTAAATTATAGCTTAGCATGAATTAAAGCTTCCTCCGTTACGATTTGAATTCGATTTTCTCTTCAAAATGTGGTTGCTCACTCTTTCAACACAAGGGGAAAATGCGTAGCATCATGGTATTAAATCTTTTATAATCTTATCATAATAAACCTATAATGAAGAATATTGACTTAATTGGAGAAATAACCTCTAATTTATATAATTTGGAAATGGATGTGAACCGTCCATCTTGAGATAAAAATAAAGGGACGAGATTAATAGGTAATTTTTAATTCATAATAGGAATCTTGAATTAAAAATTGGAGTGGAGAACATGCATGACTCGCAAATCAATATATAATTTATTTGGAAGAAATATGTGATATAAAATTAGTAATTAGATGTGAGGTGGATTATTAAATTATAGAAAATAAGATCATGAAATATAATGGGAATAAAGGTGGATTTTTAAATTAGATCATGGAGGATAATGGGAATAAAAGTAGATTATTAAATTAGATCATGGAGTATAATAAGAATACATGTGGATTATTAAATTAGATCATGGAAGATAATGGGAATAAAGGTGGATTATTAAATTAGAATAATGGGGGATAGGTGGAGCCTTTGGGCATGTGAGGATAATTTTTATCTTTTTTTGATCTGTAAGGTATGCATCATAATATTATATTATATTAAAAACATTTTTACATGAGGAGAGTCCAAGGACCAAGAGTTACAAATATGAGTAGCTCAAAATTAGCTCAAATTTTTTAAGATATATAATTCATCCATAATTAAAAGTTAAAAAAAACTAGAAAAAGACATGAGTTAAGGATTCATAACATTAAGGTCAGTCACCTTAAATCCATGAAATCCTACAGATTCATCATCACCAACATTGAGATTATCATCATCAGAAACAAAAGGAGTAGGGGGATGAAAGTGAAGTAAAAAGATCCAAGCATTGAAAAAATCATTAATCCTTTCCTTTCTACCATTACCAAGCTGGTTTTTATGGGCTTATAGAGAACAATCAAGAGATTCATAATTGTTACTATAAATACTAAGAATAAAATCCCAATAAACATAATTATCATATGGATTTTCTAAGATGTCAACTTGAGAAAAAATCCCTCCAACATCCACTTGATTAGGGCTTCCTCAACATTGTCTTTATGAAGTTTGAAATACATTGATAAGACTCCTACATCAATGCCACCATGGATAGGTTGATCCCACATTTGAATAGGAAGAAGCAACCTAGAGTTCCTTGGATTCGATGCCATCACCTGAACTAGAAAGAAAATAGAGTAAAAGAGAATGCCAAAGTAATCAATAGTAGTAGAGATAAAAACCAAAGTCACATGAGCCATCATAGTTTTGGGAGTCTTTATGATCAAAAGAGAATAAATATTAGTTCACGTATACAAGATTTTATTTATGATAGATGTAAATATCTATCATCCCACATGCTTGACATTATGAAAACCTTGCAACTAGCTCAAGTGGAATGAGAGAAACATCCACATAATTAAAACCAAGAGTGAACCCAAATATTTACCATGAGGTAAAGTGACATCATCCATGTGTCAAGAGGTACGGGTCATTGTAAATTTAGAATTTAGAGGATTTTATAAAATCATAAAGACCAAAACCCTAACAACCTGTCAAAAAAAAATGTTAAAGGTGTTTCTCCCATATAGAGAGAAATATCAATCTTTTTCATTAGATTTGAAAAGTTCCAAAAATAGAGGGAAGTTGGAATAATAATCTTGATCAAATTAAAAATAACCCTTTAGGAGAGAATAGGCAAAATTTTCAAGGCAATTAGCAACCTTATTTCCTTCTCTATAAGTATGAAGACATTGAAAATCATCTAATCTCTCCATCAATCTCCAAGCATGATCTAGGTTATAATTGAGTTTCCAATTGCTACCATTTTTATTTTTAAATGCATGAATGATAACTTGAGTTTCTCCTTCCATAATTATATTTTTAATCCCCAAGGAAAACATTGTTCTGATTCCAATCAGAAGACCCTGAGCTTCTGCTTCATAATTTTGATTTTTTAGATTTACTAAAATTATGAATTTCCAAAATCCATGGAATTTTTAATTAGATAAATATTATTTAATTAAATTTGGATTAGTTTATAGATAATAAAGTAGTGAATAGTGAATAGGGAAAATTAAGGATGATTAGAGAGGATTAGAGATGATTAGGTATTTAGTTCAAAGAAGATTAAAATCAACATAAAGTATATGATTTTAATTCAACCTAGAATTTATTAAAAATTATAACCAATTCATTATATTGGCATATTAAAAATCAAGTAATCCTTGAGCATAATAAAATCAATAAATCATTCTAGATTAATAAAACAAGCAACCAACCCTCTCACTAAAAAAAACTAGAGTCTCATAAGAGGTTTTTACATGCATATTTCACACCTACAAACCATCCTACACCTAGCCATGGCATAGATCCGTGTGGGTATGGAAAAACGTACCCACAAGGATGTATGCCCCAATAGGCTTCTAAAAAGATCTTGACAAAAACTAAAATAAAATATATATAATAGAATGTAAACAAGGAAAGAGAGTGACATTCCTAGAATGTAAAAATGTAGGGGTTTAATCCTTTTAGAAGTGGCACCATAACCATGTCATAGCATCAGAAGCGCTCCTATATCCAACGCCTTGTTCTACCTTTTATTTCCATTCCATTATACTTTATTTTCATTCTCTCATTATGGTTGTTCATTCCTAATAAGGCATTGGCTAAAATCATAGGCCTAAAACCTTTGATTCTTTCTATATCTACTCACTTCATCATTGCCCTTCCTTCAAACCCTATCGCTATCTCTCCAAAGGGTCAATGCTTCACAAAGAAGAATGATATAAGTCTGAATTTTATGAAATAATTTTAAGAATACTTATTTTTTTACAAAGTCAATTTTAGGGTTGTGGTAAATCTATGGCCTGCATAAAGGTCCACCCAACATTCAATTCACATTCAAGAGGAAACATAGTTTCCTTTATTCATTTACTATTTCTTTCCCCACTAGAGTATGCATGGAGTAAATAACATTAACCATGGTTAAGGAAGGGAAATATAATATTATTTTTTTTCATTTACTATGTATTAACAAAGTTTAGTGCCCAAAACAAGGTAATATCTCCTCAATCCACCATGTGGCTTATTCACATGACGTCTGCTCATTCAAATTTGGCATACACACCAACTAGATTCCCAAGGATATTTTAAGACCAAGTACACTATGGATGGTCCTAAGACCATTAATGAAAAACATTATCACATAGTTTAAAAAAAACTTAATGAATAGATGCCACCCCATAAAAGTTATATGATCTATCAAATGGCCAAATGTTAAGATCTTGAAATTTTAAGTAAGGTCATTTATGTATTTATGCTAAATCATTAGGATTTTAAAAAATAAAATTCCACTCCAAAACCATTTCAAAATATGGTTACCTTGACCATAGTAAGGATCATTTTAAACAATGCTAACGTATATACATATGTATACGTATACATAAACAAATAGAGGAAAAATACATATAGGCCTTGGGACATATATATATTCATAACAACATAATAAAGTATATAACTTAACAATGTTATTCAACTAAATAAAGTGTATATACAAATATTTTTGATGTAATTTTCATTTATTGATAAAAAATCATTGCTCTAATCACCTTAGAGAGGTTTTATCTTCCTAATACGTGTAGCTATTTTAAAAAAATAGATTATGTCTATAGAATTAAATGATTGGGTGAAATAAGAGTATTCTCTCACATTTCAAATATTTGGTAATATAAAATGTGAAAAATAGTTTTTTTCTTTTTAAAATAAAAAACCTCATACACAACACCGTATGTGCTTCCATATACAATATAAAATCAAATTGATTTTGCTTTGTATAAGCTTAAATAGGTCTTGAAAACTATATTAATTTCATAGGTAAAACTGACACACATTACCATATTGTCATTCAATTATTATTATTTGAATAAATTGATCTAGTTTAAATTTACATTGGATTTAAAATATTTAACTAAAACCTAGTTTATAATCTAGTTATGGGGTAGTATATAATAAGACAAGGGCTTATAGAATTATATGATTTTTATAAAAAATTGGAAACATATGTCACATTATGACAACAACATTAAGTACCTTAAGGAGAGATAATGAGAAATATGTATAAACCAAATTTGGCACAAGACTCTTATTTTTATTATGTTTTTACAAGTTTAACATATTTATAAACTTTCACATATATTAACTTGTTTCTTGATCCATATAAATTTAACGAAGGTTCATATTTATCCCTTGTGCTTAAAAAATATTGTCTAACACTTGTTGGAAAATACCCATTAAAATTATTGGACTATAATCACTTTTTGACATAGTTTGCCTCAAAGAAAAAGTGTAATATCTATGTTAGACACATGTCATACATGTGCCTATACATTTTGGCCTTGCGAGTCCATTTACATTTTATCATTGATAACACACATTTAAATTCAACCCTTATTAGTTATAAACTTGGATAATGTACATAGCTCATCCTAGATCAACCTAAATATACTAGGTCATGCCAAGCCATTTAGGAATAATAAATAAATAATACACATCATCAATGGTATAGCCTAGAGCCAAGCATCAAACATCATTCTTCCTACGTTTAGTTGAAATTCATTGAGACATATCCTATTATATTATAATAGAGTTATTATTATTAGTTTCTCATCAATTCCATTGTGCCAAAAGAGGGTATTATCTTACATATAGTTATATCTATCACTTCTATGGAACATGAGGATTAAAACCCTCACTCAAGTTATTCAATACACAAACTCATAGAACTATATAAGGTATGATTCAAAGTGTGTAGGATACATAATTAGTAATGTTAACTTATAATTTTCCCAAATTTATAAATATTAGTTTATTTTTGAGTTTAAGCTATATTAAAGAGTAATAACATCAATTATGCATATAAAAATAGTGGAGTGAAGGTATATGAACCTTAGAAAATAGGTAGAATAATAATGGATAAAAAATCATTATAAGGAACCATGCAAAATATAGACTTAGCTACACAAAGATAGACTCAACAAGTGCAATTAAGACCTGTGTTTTCTTAGGATGGGCCCACACCTTGCATGCATTTGCTCAAAAATTGATGTATATTATCATATTTCAGGAGAATGATCTAGACAGTATACATAGCCATTTTAAAAGTTTAGGATTCCATAAAAATAATCAAGTGTGATTATTGCTTAGCTTATTTTACTTTATTTGTACATCTTACTTTCATTTGTTGCATTTGTTATTTTTACTTGAGGCTAGCTAGCTAGATAGATCTAAATTTTTACTTTCATAGATATATTTAATTATAATTAGTTTATTCCTATTATATTGAGGAAAAATTGAAGTAGAGTGCACATAAATGGTCAATCTTGAATCTTTTTATCATTCAATATAGGGTTATTTAAACCCTCACTTTGTTAGGGCTTACAGGTCTAATTCATGTTTAGATTCATATCTATATAAATCATATAACTTTAGGTGCTAATTTCTTTTCTACCATGAAAATTTACATTAGTGAAATTAATGAGAGTATAATGTCTTTCTTAGATGTTGAATTGAAAAATATAACATTTTCAATGGATAAAAACATTAAGAAATTCATTGCCACATCTTTAAAAGAATAACTTATTTCAAACCCTAAATACATTTATGAGATGATACATAAAGCTTACAAATTCATGAATACACTTGTTTCTTGTCTAGATACCCCTAAGGTTATTGATTATATTCCTACTTCCTCTATGCTCTATGTTGTGATTTTCAATCTTGTTCCCATGTAATCTAGTGTGCATACATTCATCACCAATGGTTAGATTTAACCTTAATATGAACCTCTAAAGAGTAAAACCTTTCCAACACATGATATATTCACTATGATGCATGGTATAGGTACATGTAAAGATAAATACATATTTTGTCCTTAGAATATTCATACTTTAAATATAAAATGAAAAATAATCTAATCCTTCATTTCCCTATCCATAAAGACAATTTGGCCATGTATTTTTTAGATGCCTTAATTTTTAAAAAAGTTAAATTATTTGATTCTCAGGGTGATTCTCAAGGGCATATTTATTCAACATTAATTTTTATAGGTACTTAGGTTAACTATCATTTGAAAATGATTATGTTTTTTCTTATAATTTGATGTGATTCCTTAACTTGGTTCTATTTCCTTGACTAGTGTTTCCTTAGATTCAATTGTTTGTTTATGATTTTTTTGACCAATATAATACAAAAAATGGACAATAAACTAAATTTCAAAGTATATAACATCTTAATCAAGATCCTAATGAGAAAATACAAGATTACATATTTCAACATTTTTTTTATATGAGATATTTTATCTATTAAGAATGTGATATTTAATGACATCATATAGTTATCAATAGTCTCATCACATCAATCAAGGATATGTTTTTTTTAAACAACTTGTGTTTCATTACCTGGTCTTAGATATAAATCCATTGATCTAGGGAAGGAATAATTAGATAAAACCAAAATCCAAACATCAACTATTAAAATTAAAAAAACCTAGTATTCATATGTCAACCAAGATTTTATCTACTACTAAAGTTAAAGAGACAATATTTATAAGCATGGACATTATTACAACATAATTTTAAAAATAAATAGATTATATTGATGGAATTAATGGAAAAAAAATTGATCAAATTTCCTTTTATGTTCAATAAATTTTAAAATCTTAGGCCAACATATTACAAACACAAATAATTTTGTTCATATGATGCAAAATAGGGCATTCAACAAAAATATTCATTGTTTGAAGAGACAAAATTTAAGAACTAGTTGACTAAGAGAAAAATCATGCTTCCTCATAACATTCTGTTTAAAATGCTAATAATTAAAAATAAAACCAATCTCGTAATGATGTTTCAATATCAATAAACATCAACACTAGTTACCAATAACAATGCAACCAAAAAATTGATGATGATGAGGATATAATTTATGATGATATATTTTTTGGGTGTTCATAAGAATCCAATTACATAGATTGATGGTTCACAAGGCAAAACATGGAATTTAATGTGTACATATTATGACATTTCTTGTATTACATTTTTGATTTCTTTGTTTTCTTTTATCTAATTTCAATACACATAGTAATCTACTTAAGATTGTTATCACATATTTATAGTACACCATATGACATATCTTTCCTTCAACTCTTATTTGAATTTTTCATCAAATTTATGCCTCCTCATTTATGGTGATACATTTATTCATGATTTAGGGTTTATTTACTTACTTCATGCATATTTTGAAACTTAATGTATCTTATCTATACATTGATGACTATGATGCTATAAATTTACGCTAGTCATATATATATCTATTGATTTGTTTATACATCACTACATATATCTTCTTGTATGCATGTAATATGAATATACAAAAATAATACATAATTTTAAATTCAAAAAAATTCATAAAAGACAAATGTGTGTGTGTGTGTGTGTGTGTGTGTGTGTGTGTGTGTGTGTGTGTGTGTGTGTGTGTGTGTGTGTGTGTGTGTGTGTGTGTGTGTGTGTGTGTGTGTGCACGTGTGTGCATGCGTGCGTGCGTGTGTATATGTATGTATATGTTTGGGAATTTATGTAATTCATACTTTTGTTATCATGTTTATTGTACCTATCATAGATTTTATTTTACATTCATGTTTCTACACATTCTTCTCATGGTATGTTTTACTACATAAGATGTGTGATATTTTGTTCATATATGGTGTTTGAATGTTCTATTCACTAGTGATTATTAAATGATGACATTAATACTAATATTTTCTCCAATCACTATATTGAGACGCTTTACATCGATCATGCATCTTACATTTTCCTTCACATATTTAAATATCTTAATTATGTACATCTATTTATACATGCATTTTTTTTAGCATCACTATTATTTTGTATGAGTACATTTTATATCTCTTGAATTGGGATCGATGTTTATCTATACATCACACTTTAGTATCATATCATTTATACTTCTGTGACTAAGATTTAACCCTCATAGATACATTATTATTGTACTATATCCTTGTACGTAGTTTTATTCTTATATATGTCATGTCCTAAATGTGGATTCCTCCTAGTGGTTGTTTACCTTACTCTATTTTCTTTATTTCACAACATCACTATATTTCTATTTATTGATATTATTTTTATGTTTGTTTCATTTTTATTGCCATGTTTCATTGGCATTGTCTATTTGAATATTGATCCATATTATTAGTACTTGCATTGGTTTCTTGATGATGACATCATGTCTATATAGATATTCAATCATAACATACATTGAGTTCTAAGGGAATACATATATTATTTAGTAGACTCCTCATCTTATTATTTTATTTTTAAATCCTTGCTCATCTCTTTTTCATGTGTCATCTTATGTCTTATTGTGTTAATTTCATATTATTTTATACATTACTAAAAAAATAAAAAAAATGGGTTCATTTGTGTTTAATAGATCAAATATTTTTATATGGGGGTATCACACCTACATTATTTTCCTTATCAGTCACATCATATATTTGCCTATGGATGCATTCTACCCATTGTTTCTCATATCAAATATATTTTCCAAATGATGGCATGGTACCAATGGTTTGTATTTCATATCATATGCACCTATGTATGTATCATATCCATAAATATTTGTTATCAATATATCTTGCATTTATATTCTATTATACCCATTCACTTATGGGTCTATATAGTATATTAAAATTCTATATCTTACACATATATGGATAATTGATATATCATCACTCATGGTAAATTTATAACCATATATTTTTACTATTGAGTTTTTATAAATTAGGGTTTTCTTCCCCATGTACATCATCATCCTTATCTTAAGATATATTCACTTTTGTGTTTTTCCCCATATTCATCTATATCATGTGATCACTACACATTACTATTATCTTATGATTTTACATTTATTATACATGTGTGCCTTCCACTATAAACTTTGATTGGTTGTTTTTTCATAAACATACTTTACATCTTTTGAAATTTAATTTTTATTTAAATAAATAGTGGGAAACTACTGAAATTCACATTAAATCCATGAAAATGATGTTAGCTTAGACACATATATAGATGCATGGAATGGTTTTTTAGAAGCACTCAAATAAATATATTATCTTGTTAGAAAATATGATGATCGATTCATTGATTTATCTTAGTTGTGGCAAGGTAAGGATCAATCAATTTAAAAATACATAAATAAATTTCATACTTTAGTGTCTAAATTGAGAATTTAGGATATAGAGTAAATTTTTGTTTTGAAGTATAAGTCTAGATTGAGACACCATATTCGATCATACATAAATTTACTATAGATCTCTTAAATTAAAAAAGCCTAAAAATTATATTTCAAGTTTGAAGGAAATGCTAGGGTAAAGAATAAGATAAAAGAATCCAAGTCCCATGCCAATCAATAATCTAATACTTTTAAGTAGAACTACAAACCATGAAATGGCTCCAAAAACCCTCCATAAAAGAAGTAACAACTACAAAATGACAAGAAAAATTAATCCAAGATTGTAAACTAGTTTTTAGTTCACAAATACATTATTAATTCCAATGAGTGTCCCACTATGAATAATTTACTTGTAAAAATTGAAGTAATGGCTACAAACACTATAAAATTAGACAATGGTAAGTAGATATTGAAATGTAAACTTGTTGAGACCTATCACATACATCTATACTTTCCTGACATAAACATAAGAATAAAAGTATTGTTCCATAACAAATTTTAGATTAATGTTCATCTAGTACACTTCTTTATTGAAAACATAATTCAAAATAGCTTGATTTCTATTGAAGATGTTTATATATTTAACTTTACAATAACATTTTTTTCTCAACCATAATCTATTGGCATGTTTAGTATAGAATCTAATAAATGTGTCACTTAGAAGTTTCCATTGGTGTAAAACATCATGAGTTTATAATATATAGTTCTTTGTGATGTCTTTCAATTACAGGCATTAAAAATTTCTAAGATATAGTCCTCTGTGATGTCTTGGTCTTTTTTACTCTCACCAAGGTCACTATTTAGACCTTGATCCTAAAAAACACTATATAAAAACTGAATTTAAACTATTAATTAGAATCATTAGAATATACATTCATATATATGTATTTCACGAGTGCACCTAAGTAAAAAATGTTCCCTACACGTCTTTGTGCCTTTAACATTATACGTAAATATTATTTTTGTCATTTATTTTATGTGTTTAACATCAACCCTTTATGATTGCGAATTTAAATAAATTGCATAACTTGTTTTAGATCAACCTATATATACTAGGTCATGTCGAAAAATCCATGAATGAGAAATAAAGAATAGACATCATCAATGGTCTAGCCTAGATCCAAGAAATAAAAATCATCCATGTTACTTCAATTTGATATTAATTGTATCATATCCTACACACTTGTAATATATTTGTTATTTTTTTGTTTCACATTATTTCCATTATGCCAAATAATAGTATTAGCTTGCATATAGTTCTATATATCATTGTAAACACTCAGATTTAATCCTTAAGTGATTTATAATGTTTAATCTTGACATCCTTACCTTAATTGGTTTATTTTCCATTCCATTAACATAAAATATCTATGGGAGATATCACTACTTTATTCATTTTAGTGTAATTAAGCAAAAAATCACACACACATCCCTATTTCGATAATATATTCATGTAAACATAATTAAAATAATCTCAGTCCTTCTAGGACATGACCACACTATGCAAATAGGGTTGCACTGCAACCATGTTCCTTACACCCCAATGGTGACTATTTTAATTCTATATAATGAATATTACCCCTCCCACACATTTATCAATGTTATCTATTATAAATATTTAAAATATTCCTTAATATAAGCACACCAAGGTAATTCAAAATACATCTAAAAATCATTTGAAAATTCTATTGCACATTGAGGAAATGAGCACTAATATTTCCAATTCAAATTATAAATTATTCCAAGAGGCCTAAACCATATCTAAAGTTATTTTATTGCAGGTCAAAGTTACTCATTTCCAAGCATCAAATTAAATATATCTAGTTGCATCCATATAAAAATATATGAAGATTTGACACACTCACATTAGGATGGATAACTACATTGACCTAATGACCTTTTAGGTAATGTTGGAAAAAATTAGATTACATAATGTTTTCTAAGGATAACTCAACTATTACCCTTGGCCAATTCACCCATTTTAATATGATAGCCATTATTTCTATTGTGCAAGATCTAGGGTTTTGATTTTGTAGGTATTCCACATGGAAAATTGAGGCATAGTTAATTAGAAAACCCTCATAGATAGGTGTGGATACCTAGATCATAAAATCAATGAAACAATCAATTAGGATGTGGCCACAATCAAAATACAACTCATTATGTGGCCCTATCCCAAGAAAGTTAGAACTTTTATTTTTGGATACAACATAATTCACAAGTCTTGTAAGTTAGCTTTCATCAATAGTCAACCTACATAGTCAAGATAAATTTAATTTAGATTAGGTTTGTATATTTATTTGTCAATTTAGTATTTACAACTCATTTAAAAAAAAAATTATATTTCATATTTATATTTTTTACATTCGTAGATCTAAACTAGTTTTAAATAGTTTATCTATTCTTAACATTTCATTATTAAATAAAAAGGAACCATAAACATTTTGGTGAACCCATCATTTTTAAAACATTGCATGATGTTTGATTTTTTTTATCCTATGATTTCATATAAATTTTTATAATTATTGACACTAAAATAATATAACTTTCAACATTAGATTAAAATATGAAATCATGAATCAATCTTATTCACCCTTAGATATAATCCGACACTAAATAAATTACTTTATTACCTCAGTTAACATCTAAGACTGAAGTTATTTCTTTCTACCTCAGGATGGAACCTGTTGAATGAATTATATACACAAAAATATTTATAATGGATTTTCTCTTTATTTTCTATTTAGTTTTTGCTTTTTTTTAGAAACTATGTCATGGTAGTTTTAGAACCACTTAGTGATTATTGTTATGGGTTAAGCAATGAAGTGTTTTATGGATACCACCCCAATAATCAAGGCATTATACATAACTAAACACAAAGTTTATTTTCCTCATATCTAATTATATATTAGAAACACCTAGGATACCTTTTTAATACCATAATAAGCCTCATTTATCCATTTGATTTGTGATACACTTGAGAGGAGTGTATCACCCAGGAAATTTATTCTCACCATACCATCTAAGATGACATAATGGGTTACAATAATGGTTTAGCCTCTGTAGTTAGTGATCTAAAATATCAATTCAAAATTAATCTAAGAATGAGAAATTATATTTGAGATCCCACTCAACCATCTAAACTATTTTTTGGTTCACCCTTATATCTTGATTTTTGTTTATATTATATTTATAATGGCTCAATGAATGGAAGTTTCTATCATATGTTGTGCATATAATTATGAAATTCATTGTTGAATATTTTATTCCCTTTAATATGTTGTCCATTATGTAGTTTCATAGATCAAATGTAAATCTAATAAATAAGATACACTACATAATATAAACCTTCATGTAGTTTTGAATTCTTATTGTTACAATATCACATCTTATAGTAATGAAAGTGCACATCATCAAAAGATATTTTTTTCACTATTTGGGGCCAATAATTCCTAAAATTCCACAAAATAGTGATAAAATAGGCCTTTGATACAAATAAGGGTCTACCTCTTATGGACAATGCCAAATTTGGTCATCTCCTAAGATTATACATGTTGTTAATACCACCTTTTATAGCATCCAATCTGAGTTACTTCCTATCAAAACTAGACACCAAAGAGCATGTGCATAATATTCTTTGATTCTTATTCCTCACCTTCAAACTATTTTTATTCATCAATCTATTAACATTTTTTGCCCAAGTCTTATATTATATTCCCATGTTCATGTTGTTCAAACTATAAGAACACCTCCACCTTTACCTCCGCAACCCAATCCTACCAATCACAATTGTATTCCTCCTCCACATCATTAAATATAAGTTTATCAATCCAAGGGTATAGTTTATTGACTAATTAAATAATACTTTAGCAAATATATTTAATCTATTTCTATTAAATAAAGCTTAGGCTTACAATTATATCCTATATGCAATGTTGTGAGATGACACTCTTCTTATGGATGCAAAACTATTTTTTTTTCTTATTTCATAAATACCTTCAAGTCTATTGACAATACTATTACTTTTTATAGATAATATACATGTCTCAAGCATATCGTTAAGCATACTCTTCCATTATTCATCAAAATTTAAATACATGAGAAATTATTCAATTATGCATTGGTTGAAAATGGTTATAGACAAATAGTTATATATATATTTCATATGTAAATTTGGATTAAATATGGATAATCTTTAAAAATATGAATAAACTATACATCACTTTGATAACTCTCTAAAACAAATATTGGAAATATCATATTAGATTTACTACTAGGCCCAAAAATGATATCTACTATCTTTCAAGTCCATCATGACCAGATAAAATATAATCTCCAAATGAGGAGGCCTTGTATTCATGTGATGAAAGTTATACCTTCTACATTCCATACATGCATCAATTATTTAGATAACACACATGAGTATATAATTACAGTTCATGATACACATTTTTAATATTATAGAATGACAAGATCATGATCCAATAATCTCTCCATAATACCACTTGAATAACCAATTTCAATGGAACAAATACATACTTATGAAGGAGGTGAATCAAGTAATTCTAGTGATACCAAATACATTACTCATATTCCTAAGCAAATAGAAGAACCTATTAAGGAAGCTACATAAAACATGCAAATTTATACACAAATAGAAGAACCTATTAAATAAGTGAAAATTCCTATAAGAGTAGCATATCCTATCTAAGAACTACCATGGTTGGTTAATTTAGTATATTCCTATTGTAAATTGATTAATACTATAACAATGAAGACAAAGATAGATAATAAATAATGAATGGTCAGTTATGATAGTAAAATTTTAATCTAACTAATGCAGATAAATGCTTATCTCATTATTTATTTAGATTCATGGGAGTGGGTGAATATATAAATATTTATTATATATAAAAATAAGGGTAAAGCACCCATTTCCAATTAGAATGATTTAAAAAATATTTTAAATACTTGTAATACTATACAAAAATTTATATCACAATTATGTGAGTAACCACTTCTCATATTATAATGATGAGATATCTTGAGGAAAATGTGCAATAGGAGTAATTAAACTCAAAAATAGAGTAACATTCAAAGGTAAAAATATCAAAATAATATCAAGTAATGTTATAAAATAGATTTATTAATAAAGGTATTTCAAAGCGAATTTCAATTTCTAAGATCACTCCTCAAAATATGGTTAGAAAAGAAGCAACAAAATAACATTAATCCTATATAGAGCATCTCATTATTAAACCACTTATTCATAATATAAATGGACTAATGTTTCAGTTACTAGCTTACACAAAGCTAATATATGGAGCCTAGCTCTTCTCAAATATCTTGGGTATGATACATGACATCTCAATGAAGTTATGAAACCATTTCATATGATATATTATACTACAAATAAATCTTAGTCATAAACCATTCTTGTCATTATTTTAAATCGATCCTACTTTTGAATAATATAATTTAGTGTTTTGAAGATCATGGAAGAGATCAATAAGAGCTATAATTAGCATTAATTATGATTCTCTAACATTTCAAGAAGATAGTATAAAGATCATTATTTCAAAGAGAACACAATGAAAACATAAGATCATAATTTAGGGAATACTCTAATAAAGATATTTAATATAGGTATGAATGATATGAATCATATGAAACCTGCCATATAATATAATGGATCAGATAGCCCCATAAAAAAACATCGTATTCCAATTCATAGTTTATCACAAAATTAAGTAGGTGGATATCTCCTCTACATAGGAAATCCATGAGAACTTTCCTATAATCAAGTAATTTTTAGCTACTTACATTTTCCTTTGTACATAGATTATTTAATTTTAATTCATTTTAACCTCTTTTATCCCTTATCTAGGATTTTTTCTATCCCTTGGTTTTATTTTCACTCTGGGTGCTTGCCCTCTTAGTTTTAAATTTGATTTGAATAATTTCAAATAACTATATTAAAAGGTTTTCAATGTTAATTCTTTATGGAAATTCACTTAAATAATATTGCATATATATCATGCTATGGATTCTTTTTCACTTACATGATCATATTTATCTTCCTACATTCTCCATAAGAACATATAGTTTCAATCCCATTGAGATAAATTTCATATTTATCTATATCAATCACTTATGTTACATAGTCATGATTCCTTTACACATACAATTAGGGCACATTATTTGCCTTCCTTATTTCTACACTATGATATAACACCTTGTTGATGATTGTTTGAATCCTTCCCATTTCCTCTATTTTTGAAACCTTAATTATTAGAACATTTTAAAATAATTTTTCTTTGTTAAGTTTGAATAAATTCAAATATTTCCAAAATTCCAAGAAAAAGGCCAAAAATTCAAATAATTCAAAATATTTTTCAAAAAATAAAAATTAAGACCTACAAACATTTTCAAAATGTTGTTAGCTTACTTCTTTGCATGCAATATTTATTTCATGTTAAGTAATTAACATATTTAAATTATTAATACAAAATGCTTTTCATGAGGTATTTGAATGCAATACAAGACATACTTTTACATTGTTTTTGATGTCCAGCTTATCTTTTTACCCAATAACCTTACTAAGTTGGGGGCATACCTTTGTTCTCTATGAGTACTTCAACAAGTTCTATCTATCCATAACTTATTTACCATATCAAGCTTTATCTCATACAAATGTTTTGATAATCACTCATACTTTAAATTTTTTTACATGCATATGATATTTTCTAGAAATCACATATTTACATATCATTGATATAGGTTGGATATTTGATCTATACTTATTTTTTTGTATCCATTGGCCTTGTGTGTTCAACATATGAATGTTTTTTATTTGATGGCATCATCATTACATTTGCATGTGGCCCTTGGACTTATGCATTTATGTGACATTCACATGTCCCTTATATGTGGCCTTTGGGCCTTATGTGTGCTACTATATACAAATTATGTGACATCGTATGACATTGATTATTGCTATGGTTCCATGATTATTATCATTTATTGATGTTATATTTTATTTTTACTATTGTGCCATGATACATATCATGCACATGTTGGTTATGTGATTCAATGTTATATCTATCCAACACATTTTTCACGTAAATTTTAAATTATATACTCAATAATATGATGTAGTACAATTAAAATATTCAAATTATACTACATTATTATATATTTAATAGTTCTGTTATGATATTAGTTACTTGTAGGATATGTCTTTCTTCACAAAAATTGGTCATCACAATGGGTTTATCTTGATAATTAAAGCCCTCATGAGTAACAAATTTAAGATTTATTTCACTTAAAAGATTTTAAAATTATATTATGATTAAATTTTTTCATATTATGGGGGCATGTGACATGTATGTGCACCCATTAATACACTATAGATTCATACATAATCGATGCATATACATGGGCATGTGAAAAAAAATTATAATTACAAGCTTCATCTAGTAATTTCACTTTATTTCATTGTTAGAATAAAGTGGTAGTAAATGTAGCTAATTAAATTTAGTCATTAAGTGCTTGACAATATTTAATATTGACATCGTTACCTTAGTTGGCCTATTTTCCATTATATTAACTTGAAATATCTATGGGAGCCATAAATAGTCTATTCATTGTATAAAAATTACTCAAAATATAATTCAAACATCCATATTTTGCTTACATATTCCTATTAGTCTTGTCGTTCTCGGACAAGACCACACTAGGTAGACATGGTCAAATTGTGTCCTTGTTTACAAGTTTTACCTTAGCCCCCATGCCTTGATGACAATGTTTTAAATTTAAAATGCTACATATTACCTCTCCCATGATTTTGTCAACATTTTAAGTGAAAATATTCAAAATATTCCTCTATAAATGCACATTAAGGTCATTTAATATAAATTCATTAATCATTTAGCAATTTTAATGCACACTGAGTAAAATGGATCTAATATTCCAATTCAAATTCTAAAGTATTCTAATAATAATAGACCAAGTCTGAGATTATTTTATTTTAGGTGAAGATAACTTGTTATGAAGAAATAAATTCAATATATCTAGTTGAATTTGTATATAAAATATCAAGATTCAAACATTCACTCTAGGAGGGAGAACCACATTGACACATGACCATTTTGGGCTATGGAGGCAATAGTAAAATTACATAGGGTTTTATAAATATATTTTGATTATTCCCATTACTTAATTCTACCATTTACATTTGATATCCATTGTGCTTATTATTCATGATCTAGGGTTTTTTTTATTTTGTAAGTCTTTCATGTGGCAAATTATGACACATAGTTAATCAAATATAGTCCAAAACTAAAGAAATTACCTTATCACCTTAGATAAAATATGAAACTAAACCTCTTCATATCAACCTCAAGTTTCAATTTTTTGATTTATATATAAGAAAATATTTCTAATTTATTTTTTAATTATTTTTTATTTACTTGCATGTTTTTAGAAAATATGTTATTATAGTTTAAAAAATAGTTAGTGACTATCATTATGGGATAATAAACAATCTATTTTATAGACACCATGGTGTGTGAGGTAATACCCTAATAATCAATCCATTGTACATAAATAAACATATGCTTTAGTTTACCCATATCTAATGGTATATTATAAACACCTAAGGTCCCTCTTTTATACCATAAGAAGCTTATGTTAACCATTTTATTTGTGGTATATGTGAGAGGAGCATATCACCTAGGTAAGTTATTCTCACCATACCCATAAATATGACATAGTGGGTTAAAACCACATTTTGGCCTATATAGTTAGTGCTGTAATAGGTAGACACTAATCAATGCATGAGTAAGTATATTTAAGAGCCCACACAACCATTCAAGCCATTTTCTAAATCATCCTTATATCTTGATTTTTGTTTGTATTATATTTATAATGGTTTAATGAGTGAAATTTTATCCTATGTGTTACATATAATTATGAAATCCTTTTTTGCATATTGTATTCCCTTTAAACATTTTGTCCATTATTAAATTTCATGGATCAAATGTAAATATAATTAGGAAGATAAATTACATAATATAGAACTTCATATACTTTTCAATTTTTATTATTTCAATATCACATCTTCTACTCAAGAAAGTGCACCATCATCAAAAGATTGTTTTTTCACTATTTGGGGTCAATAATTCATGAAAATTTCACACAATAGTGATATAAGAGGCATTATATATAAATAAGAGTTTATCACTTGTGGACAAAGCCAACTTTTGTCATCTCCTAAGATCATACATGTTGCTAAAATATCTTATTATAACATCCAATATGAATAACTTCATATCAAAACTAGATCCCAAGGAGAATGTGCATAATATTATGTGCTTCCTCATCCTCACATTAAGCTTATTTATAATCATAAACATATTCAGCTTTTTCACCTATGTCTCATATTATATTCCTATGTTCATATTGTTTAAAATAGAAGAGGACCTAGATCTTTACCTCCCCACCCCAATCTTATAAATCACAATTTTCCTCCTCCTCCACCTAATTCAAAACAAGTTTATCAACCTAAGGGATATAGTATTATTGATCAAATACATAACACTCCATTGAATATTTATTTTCAATAGTAATTATATAACACATCATCTTACAAGTATATCTTAAATTCAATGTTCTGAGGTACCACTATACGTATGGATACACAACTATTTTTTTTTTAATTATTTCATGAACAACTTAAAGGATATTTAAACTATTATTAATTTTGATAAAAAAAATAATTCAAAATCATACATTAAGTTTAATCTTCCATTATTCATCTAAATTCAAATACATGAAAAATTATTCAATCATGCATTGGTTGACAATGATTCTAGGATAAATAGTTGCAACTATGAATTCATATATAGATTTAGATTCAATAAGTATAATATTAAGAAATATAAACAAACTATCCATGGCTTTGATAGCTCTAAAAAAACATATTGGGATCAATCACATTGGATTTACTAATAGGCCCAAAATTTATATCTACTATCTTTCAATCCATTCATGATCAATTAAAATATAAATTACTCTTAGGTAGGACTTGGATTATTGTGATGGAAGATATGTCCTCTATAATCCATAAATGCATAATTTTTTTAGATTATTTACATGAGTACATAAATCTCATTGATGATGGACCTTTTAAATTTTATAAAATGACAAAATCACAATTTGATAAGCTCTACATCATACTACTTAAGCAACCAATTCCAATGGCACAAATTCATACTTATGAAGTAGGTGAATCAATTAATGTTGACTATACCCCATATGATATTCATATTGTAAATAGAATAAACTATTAAGTAAGCTACACAAAATATTAAAATTTATACACAAATAGAAGAGACTATTATTGTAGAGAAACAAGAAGTGAAAATTTCTATAAGAGTAGCATATCCTATTGAAGAACTATAATTATTGTTTAATTTATGAGATTGTTATAGTAATGATGAAAAATATACAAAATAAGTAAGGAATGATCAACTATACAATTTAAATCTTATTGATTAAGATAAATACTTATCTCATTATTTACTCACATCTATTGATGTTGATGAATATAAAAATACTTGTTATAACAAAAATAAGGGTAAAGCACCAATATCCAATTTGCACGATTTAAAAAAATACTTAAAACACTTATAATACTATAACACAAGTTATATCAAAATAAGGTGACCTAACCGCTTATAATATTATAATAAAAACATACCCTAAGTAAAATGTGGAATAGAATCAATGGAAGTAAAAAAAAGAGTAACATTTAGAGATAAAAATATCAAAACAAGATCAGTATGTTAAAAAATAGATTTATTAATAAAGGAATTTCAAAATAGAATCCACGTCTTAGTACATGTCATCAAAGCAATTCAAAATGAATCTATTATACCATAGTTTGTGGTAGTGGAAGTCACTCCTAAAAATCACATCCGACCCACAGGGTTTTAAAAATCATTTTAATTTATCATAGTCCCACATGGGTGTTTATTTGCTACAAGTTGGGTGAAAGTCCTTTCATTAATTCTCTTTGATGCTATAAACCACAAGCCCTACCAAAAAAAGGTAGAACAAGAATACCATTCAAACACCCCTCTCATAGGCAATAATAGTATGTGAGAGATAGAGCCATGCTTGAGCCAACTTGATGCTCAGAGGTTTGAGCTAGTAAGATAGTTTGGCAAAAATCATGTAAAGGGGGTTTGATAGAATATATATAGAGAATCATAAGACATGATTCAAAAATTTTAAATGATTTCATGGTTTCATGGAATAAAATATTTATGAAGGGGGATTAAAATCTATGTTATTGAGTAATTGATCAGTAAGGTAACTGGAATGTCCTAGAGGGGTCTAAAGATTTTAAAGACTAATAAAAAAATGGAGCTGATGCAAAGGTTCTTCATGAAAAATGAGACTTTAAAAACTAATAAGAAGGGCTTCCAATGAATGGACTTGATGAGGTACTAACTAAAGGTGTGCCTACAAATAATGAAATACCTTACTTTTGAAGGTAAGTTTATGCTTATCTTCTCATACCACTTTATGATTATTAACCATTTTCAAGGCTTTAAAATTAGTTTTCCATACTAATTTATAAAGTTAATTAAAATCACAAGATTCATCTTTTAAATCAATTAATCAAATGTTATCATCCATCAAGGCCTTAAATATTTGCTTATCAAGCATGGAGAGACCATGCACAATAAATATATCCCACTAAGAGGTTATTATGTGGAGGAGGAATTCCCTGAGGAAGACCCAACCATGGAATCTCACTACCCTCTACCTAGACCTTTCCCCATAACCCTTTTTTCCAAGAGCACCATGGGAGAACTCTCTCTTCAACTTATAGTAAATAAACCAAAACCCATTGCTTTTGATGAATGGAATGTTGCATAATCTTATGAAAAAGGAAAGGCTACTTTATCTAAGTCAATCTAGAATAACAAAAAAGATTTGGAAGGTTTCAAAATTAAACCTTATGAAGTAAGATTTGGCTTGGCTGGCCTGATAAAGGAGTGGAACTCCATAAACATGGAGGCCACAAAAATGCTACAAACCCTTTCATAGCACATTGGGGCTAAGGTTCATACTCAAAAACAAGATGTTGGGTTGGTGGAGGTCCATTATCCAAAACCCTCTTTCAAAACACCCCTCAAAATGTCATTAAAGAAGGAGTTACCTTGGAAGAAGCTAAGAATGGTTATTTTGAAGGACATTATGGAAGGACCGAGTAATAGGACTCGATCAAAGATAACCAAGAATGAGCTGATGGAGAAGGCAAATGACAAGGATGTCATTAAGGCACTCATAAAGGATACTATCCTACCTAAGTAATTTATTTAGTTTCTCTTTTTCTATTTTGTCTTCTACACCGGTATTTAGTTATCTATTTTTGTTTTATCATATTGTATTTCTCAACCCTTGGGGCTTACTTCATTTTATTTTAATTCTATCTAAACTCAGGTTGCTGGTCCTTGTAAAACCTACTAATTTTACCTTATTGAATTAAAAAATAAAGGCATTTTAAATGGAAATTTAACTTCTAAGGTCACTCCTAAAAATATGGTTACAAAAGAGGTAAAAAAGTAACATTATTCCTATCTACAACTTATCATTATTAAACCATTTATGTATGGTTAAAAATTCACTAATGTTTCAGTTATTGGCATAAAAGAAGATAATATATGCAACCTAACACTTATCAAATATATTGGGTATGATACATGGCATCGTAATAAAGCTATGAAATAAAATAATTACATAGGATATATTAAATCACTAATAATTCTTAGTCCTACATCATGTTTATCATTATTTTACATTGATCCTACTTTAGAGTAATACAATTCAATGCTTGGAAGATCAAAGGGAGATACAAATTAGCACTAGTTATGATTCTCTAACATTTAAAAACTATAGTGCAATGATCACTATTTCAAAGGAGAACATAATGAAAACAAAAGAGCACAAAGTAGGTAATACTCTAATAAAGACATATAATACAATTATGATTGATATGAATCATACAACACCTACCATACAATATAATGGATTAAATAGCCTTGTAAAATAGCATCTGATTTTATTTCATAATTTATCATAAAATGAAGTAGGTGGATATATCTTCTATGTAGGAATTACATGGGAACTTTCCTCTAATGAAGTAATTGGTTAGCTAATTATATTTTCCTTTGTACATATATTCTTTGATTTTAATTCAATTATACATATTTTATCCCTTATCCAAAATTTTTTCTAGCCCTTGGTTTTATTTTCAATTTGGTTATTTTCTCTCTTAATTTTCAAATCGATTTAAAAAATCTAAAACAACTATCTTATAAGGCATTAAATGTTAATTATTAATGGAAACCCACTTATTATTGCATATCTATCATGTTATGTCTTCCTTTTCACTTACATGATCACATTTGTCTACCTACATTCACCATGTGAACAAACATATTCATGCCCATTGGGGGAATTTTCATACTTATCTATATCATTAATTTTTACTACATAGTTATGTCTCCTTTACACATACATTGGGGGAACACTGTTTGTCTTTTTTATTCACACACAATGCTTTAGCACATTGTTGAGATTTGTTATAATCCCTCCCGTTTCCTTTATTTTTGAAACCTTGATTCTTATCACGTTTTTAAATCTTTTTATATTTCTTAAGATTAAAAATATTAATTAAAATAAAATTAAAAAGTGTCAAAAATTCAAATAATTCAAAATGTTTTTCTAAAAAAAAGGACATACAAGCATTTTCAATTTACTACATGATGAATTTAGGACTTGATTTCTTATTTTGTGTGTCATTGGGCCTTTTGTGTTCAACATATACATGTTGTTACTTCTATGGCATCATCATGTCATTTGCATGTCTCCCTTGGCCTCATGTGTTTATGTGACATTCACATGTTCCTTGTATGTGACCTTTTTACACTATGTGTAACATTATATACAAGTTATGTGACATTGTATGACATTTCGTCTTACTATGATTTCATGATTCATATCACATATTATTTTCAATCATTATTTTTAATATTTTTCCATGATACATGTCATGAACATGTTGTATATGTGCTTTAATGATATATCTATCTAACATATGTTTCATGTAAATTTTAAAAGATATACTCAATACTATGATGAAATAAAATTCAAATGTTCATATGATACTATGTGATTATACCTTTCATAGTTCTTAGCTGAGTTTAATGACTTGCAGGGAACATCTCTAATCTTGAAACATGGGCATCACAATGGGTTTGTCTTGAGAATTAAACTCCTCATGAGAAATAAATTTAAGAGTTTTACAACTCTAAATCTTTAAAAATTATAGTATGATTCAAAAAAAATGTTATGGGTGCATGTGACATGTATGTGCACTCATTCCTACACTACATATCCATACAAACATGATGCATATACATGGACATGTGAAAAATAATTACAATTACATTTTATAGATTTCAAATAGCTACACAATTCGATTAGAATTCTAAGTCAATTTAGTACAGTACAGAGGGCATGTTATTCAATAATGTTCATGTTACTACATTGCAAAAGTCAAAATTTCTCAAGTTCAAAAATGTTCAAAGGTAAAAAGTGTAAAATAAAATCTAGATCCATCTATAGTGGTATGATTCATATCATTGTACAAGTGGGCCATGTTATATTCTTGTGACATTCAACATCTATGGTTTCAGTTTAGAGGGAAAAATTTGGTGGGTCCATTGTATTAAGCCACATTTGGTGGTTCTACCCCTTCAATTATTTTACAGAGTCCTTTATACATTCAAATGAGAGTTCAATCATATAATATTTACAACTCAATGGATTTCATTGATTTTCAAATTGAGACTTGGTAACTCTCAATTTTCCATAGGTTCAACATTTCTCCAAATGTCTTAACAAGGGGAAAACAAACTTATCCAATTTCAAGGTTATTGTGAAACTAGATTTCATACTCTTTCGTATGTATAGTTGCCTTACTCTATATTAAAATTTAAAAGTTCAAATTTCAGATTATCAATTTTTAAATATGGAAAATAATTATTATAGTGGCATTATTGTAGGTTTAAAATTGAGGTATCTTGCATGGTCAAACTTTACATAAATTTTTTTTATGTGTACACACTTGATTCACATATCCTTTACTCTAGTAAGTTCAATTTTTTGCATTGTTAGAATAGTAAAATTAAATCATTATGTGATTGACAATGTTTAACCTTGACATCATCACCTTAGTTGGCCTATTTTCCTTTTCATTAACTTGAAATATCTATGGGATCCATCAATACCCTTTTTATTATCTTCAAATTACTCAAAATATCATTCAAACATCTCCATTTTTATTACATATTCCTATCAGACCAATTACAATAGTCTCTATCCCTATGGGACAAGACCACACTAGGAAAACAACTTCGCGCTATGGCCTTCTCTACTAGTGTTGCCTTATTCCGCATGGCTCATTGAAAATTTTTAAATTTCATTTGTTAAATATTACCCCTCCCACAATTTTATAAATGTTAGTTATTATAAATATTCAAAATACATCTAACAATCATTTATCAATTCTATTGCATATTAAGTAAAAGGGAACCAATATTTACAATTTGAACTATAAAGTATTCAAAGAGTAATAGACCAAGTCTAAAATTATTTTATTCTATGTCAAGCACACTCATTATCACGTAATTTGCATTCATTTAACAAATATTAGGATTCACATAGTCACTCTAGGAAGGAGAACTACATTGACATGGGGTCATTTTCTGTTAGGTATTCAACATTTAGATTACGTGGGGTTTTTAAAGACAGTTTAGTTATTCCCCTTTCCAGAATCTACCCTTTTAATTTGATCTTTATCGTGTTTATTTTTTAGGAGGTAGGTCTTTGATTTTGTATGCCTTTGGAGTGGTAAATCAGGACACATTTAATTAGAAAACCTCAAAGAAAAGGGAATGTAAAAGGACCATAAAATAAATTGAAAATTCAATCAAGATGCCACCATAACCAATAGACAAGGCTACAATGTAGCCTTATCCTCCTAGTGTGTCATTGTATGAACATAATTTAAAATTATATTTTTGTATGTGACATAGTTCACAATTTATTTAAGTTATTGGTCATCATTGATCAATATGAATAGTTAGCATAATTTTAGTTTATATTAGTTTATATTTTTTCAATTTACTATTTATAGATCATTTCAAATTCTATAAAATTTTATATTTAAAATTGATATTCTATAGATTTAAATTAGTTTTCAGTAGTTTATTGTTCTTATCATTTTAATTTTAAATAAAAAGGAAAATTAAACAATCACTTTCAAGGATGAAGAGGTTAAAAACCTTGACTCAAGCTATTCCATCCACATAGTCACAAATTTATGTGGAGTTTTGATTCTAGGTGTGGGTCATATGTAGTTATAATGTTATTTCATCAATTTCCAAATTCCATAATTATTTTTTCATTTTAAAGTGTCAAATTAGGTCAAGGAGGAATAAAAGTAAATTTTCACATTATTCCCTCCAAAATAGTAAATAAAAGGTCATGAACATCAAAAAATAACCACCACATTAGTGGCAAAATTATTAATTTTTCTAACCCTACACAAAAAAGATTTAGTGGCATATAGATATAATTTTTGAGAGTGATTATGACAAAGACATGTCTATCTAATAAAAACCCATTCCCTTTGTGTGTCTACCTAAAAATAATTGAAAAATTCTAGATTTTATGGGCAAGAACCAAACAATCTACATAGTCATTCTACATATTCAAAATTATAGAAAAACAATCAGTTATAATAATTCCTTATCCATTTGTACTTATTTTTCATAGCCTAGTTTTGTTTATTATAATTTCCATTATTACTTAAGCCTAGCTAGTTAGACATATCTCATTTTTTTAATTTTATGGATGTATATTTAATCTATTTAAATAAAATTACTATATTCATATCTTGATTAAAATTAGAATTTGGGTTAAAAAACCCAAAAACATGAAGAGACCTAAACACTTCACCCAAAATGTTCACTTGATTTTTTTGTTAAGTATGTAAACAAATTGCAAAAATAGATTTTATTTCTATGATCATCAAGTTTTAGGGTCTGAAAAACTTCACTCCTCTTTCTAAAAATTTGCACATATCCTTGGGAATTTGATTTTATTATTTAAAATACTAATAGGATAACTAAACTTGTAAAATATTATTAGAATGTTATTTTGGTGAGTTTGCTTAGGGCCAAAATGATTTTTAATCACTGACTACTTATTACACTCCTTAATGGTTCACAATAGTGAAAAAATGCAAATTACAAGCCAAATAGTCTAGCGTGATTTGATGTATATATAAACTATGCATTTTAACACAATAAATAATGTTTTATTACCTCTATAATGGATTAATAAATGTTATATGATATATTTATGTATGTCTCTTGAATAATTTATCTAATTCTTAGATTTATTTCTTTTTCTCATTCATTGTATGTATTAAATGTACTAATAGACCTATGTATTTATAGATCTATTGAATTCAGTTTAGGACCCTATTGGAATATAAGCTGACACACAATAGTTTAAAAGGTTGAAAAATTAAGACCCCTGACCTCATGAACCCAAAATTGTTACATAAGGGGAAAATCCTCAAAATGTACATTGTGCACTTTTGGGAGAGACAATATAAGAATTAAAAAACATGAAGGGATGAAAGATAAGGAGACATGAATGAGAGAATATGTGGAACATGATGTGAAATATCCACAAAAATCATAAAATCATGTTGATAGATCCAAAATTTGACCAATGATCAACAAATATAAAATGATACTATAAATTTTTACTAACAAATTCCCAAGTTATAGTTTTATATGTCTACATAATGACCTAATTTGATGTGTGTGGGTGGATGGATGGGCGAATGTGTGTGTGCATGCACACACCCACGTGCATGCATAAAAATAAAAGTAAAACAAGGAAAGGGTGGATACAAAATTTGTGCTCTTAAAGGTCATATATAAATTCTAAAGATATTTTAAAACTTTAAATGAGATTTAAATATGAATAGGTTCGTAATCAATAATATATGGAAATATAAATAGGGAAAAATAAATTGATACAGCTTTCCCAAGGTTTGAATGCACACCTGTAAGAGTTCAATTCATCAATGATTTGTGTGTAAATCCATTTTTTTATGTTGATAGGATGATGCCCTTGTACATTCCCAGGTCTATAAACCTTTGGAAAATCCTACATGTATTTTTAAGTACAAAATTTTGTGACAAAATATAAAGGCTAAATAAATATTATGTAATATAAAAGAGAGAGCATAGGAAATATATTTAATTTATCTCATGGTTGGAATAATTTCCATGTGATAGATATGGTTAGGAATAAATAAACATAAACTCCCCATTATATACAAGAGAAAAAAGTGTATATAATGTAAGAAGTCCTATATTATACAATTGAAAATGCATTTAATGTATGCCGACTTTTTAGATGTGAAATAAACCTATGAATTACATATCTTAAAAGGAACAAATTATGTGAATCATATATAAGATATAATTTAAAATCATTTATGTATTATATAGTATGGTGTCTTACTAAAAGAATATATGTTATATAAATAGTTTTCCACAATGGTATCTAATCTAATATGTATATGTGATATCCCACATGGGTTAAATGTAAGAAATATAATAACAGAGATATTGTGTCTATCATGGGAATAATATGTAAGTGATATACACATAATATATATATGCAACGTATTGGAAAATAATGTAAATAGTGTAAAATTAGTAAATATTCCTCATGGTTGACAAGACATAAGTTGTGTAGTATATGTATTATAAAATATTTAAGTTTAAATTGAAAACATGTGTTCTTCCGCAAATAAATACATGAAAAAAGTCAAGGAAATGTAAGCAATAAAATGAAAGATATCTACATGATATGAATCATGGAAAATAACATAATTTTAAATACACATCGTTAGGAGAATAAAATAAAGACAAAACTAATAAAATAAAATAAAGTAAAAAGGGGAAGACAAAATACTAATTGGGAAAAAAAATATAAAGATAAAAAATATTGGGAACAAAGATTATAAAAAGTGACTAATGATAGAATAAAAATGTAACCAAATCCAAAATTAAAATATAAAATGTGAAAACAAATAAATAAAATTGAAGTAATGAAAGGAATGATCATAATATGAAAGACACCTATAAAAGAATCATAAATATAAAAATACATGAGACAAGGCTCAAATATAGACTTTTATAAATACATATTATTGATGGTATTTTTCTAAAGATTACGTTCTAATGTACAAAAATGGCATGCCCTTGATATATGTTATTATTATTAAAAAGGGCCCTAGGTAAATTCTCTTAATATGATATTCTTGCTATAATATTTCTTAAGAATATTTTTTGTAAAATATCAAGTTCTCAATAACAAACATTTTCATTTCATCCAACATTTTAGATTGATTCAATATTTTTTGTGTAACTATCATCATCAATCATTATTTAAGTTCCACTTTCATGAGTGGATCTCAAGCTCCAATGGAAATACTTCCTTTGCCCCATAAAGTATTGAATATAGGGGTTCCCCATATAAGTCCTAACATTTTTTATGCATGCCCATAAGGCATAATGTATTTTTTTATGCCAATTATTACCATGATTGTTTAACATTTTAAATAAAATGTTAAAAATATTCTTTTGAGAATATTGAAATTATCCATTCTATTATGTGTAATAAGGGGTAGAACATGTATGATTAATGTTATATTTGTTACTAATTGTAGTATCAGGATTATTCTTGAGATATTAACCATTATGAATAACGATTAAATATGATATTAAAAAAAAAAAAAAGAATGTGTTATGAGGAATTTACAAACATCTTCACCTATGGTGGACTTCAACCCATATTTTGAAATATTATATTGATGTAGTGATAAAATTATAAGCTTCTAAATATGGAGGGTTAGTCTTTCCAACTATATACCCTTAACTTAGGTAAAATTCTTTCTATTAAATTTTTTTTGGTAATTTTTTTTGCATATGAGTCATCACCTTGATTTACAGACATATTGGTGTCATTTGTATTTATTTAACTTATTTGTGTAGTATTATCATTTACTTTCCTTATATATTCCATTCTATCATGTGTTTGTTGTGCTTATGAGCCTATTTTATCTTTGCTCTCTCTATAAGTGTTTTTTCCTTCCTTTTACATGGGAAAGGAAATCCACTGATCTTGCCTTGAGTGGGAGTTTTGGGCATGTTGATCATGTCATATTTGATTTTTTTGGCCCTTTTATATGTGGTTGAATGTTATTAGTGTTTGGATCCATATTTCTATTACTTTCCTTTTCTATTATTTGATTTCATGTACAAATATCTATTTAACTCAAACCATGAGAATCCTATAAAATAAAATATTATATGAGCATTACAAATAAATCAAACATCAAATGAAGAATACCCAAGAGGTTAAAGGCTCCATACAACTTTCCAATCTATTTATATATGCTCAAGGAATTGCGTCATGTACCAAAATTGATATAAATAAATGTGCATTAAAGTTTCATCTCACAAATAGGGAGATATATAATATATTCTCCCAAATTATTCATTCACACTACACATGAACTATGATGGGTCTAATTTTGTATGCAAGGTATGTAGTTTCAACCCCAACTTGGTGGCTACCTAGTCCAACTATTTTTTTTCATTTTTTTCCCTTTGACATCTTGTGGAAAACAATGTTAAACTAATTAAGAGATAAAATTAGGAAATTTTGTCTACAAGATCAAAAAAGTGTGGCTATAAGATGGTAAGACATATATTGGCACACATGCATAAAATAGTATAGAATATATAAATTTACACATGACACGATATGGGTATCAAGATAAGAATGATGGTAAAATTAGTTAAACAAAAATACTACCTAGGTAAAAAATATCATAGGCATTGATCTCTTACTTGCATACTGAAAGGCACAAATTCAACATAGAGGCAAACATAAACCTGCATATTCTAAATCCAATCCCAAGATTCTAAAAATCATCAAGGTGTGTCTATTCTAATAATTTTACTTCCATATTATCCATTACTTTTTCAAAATTCTGAAATGTATTTTTTAATATTTTTAGTGACAAGGGTAGATTTTAAAGTACTATTTTACATTGTTGAATGGTATAACTCCCTAGTTCACTACTTTCACTTGATTGGTTAATGTTATTACATTATTTCAAAAAAAATCTAAATCAATTTGGTGAACCCAATATTCTTACATAAAACTTAGGGTTTACACCCTATTCCTCCTTAGTGTTTATTATTCTAATTTCATATTAGATTCTAATTTCAGGTATTATTAATCCCTTAGGGTTTCATTTCCTTTGAGTGTGGCTTTGATTGGGATTAATCATGGTTTATTTTAGTGAGATTAAGGAGAGTCATATATATTTGATGAGTGCTAAAACTAAAAATTTAAATATTTCATATTGTGAAAGAATTAACAATTTTTTGATGAAAACCATTAGATCATGTCTTTTTGAAATCCATAATATTTTTGATATAATTTTGCATATGGATAATAATAAAATAATTTAAATGTTTCTCATGTGGACACCCCCAGGGTTTGTGCTTGTATTCCTACATCTTTTATGCTTTGTAATGAATGTTCATCTCCTACACCCATGAACACTAGTTTTCTAATGACTCATCCTTTAAAACAACCGTTTGAGAATACCATTATTCCTACACATGCTATATTGCCTATGATGTAAAATATAGGAATATTTTAAATATAAGTATATACTCTTCCATCTATAAAAATGGTTCCCATGTTAGGGTTTGAGATAATGTAGTACCTTCCAATACTATACCTAAGGATTTATTAACATGCCTTTTACCTCTTCACTTAGTAGTCTTGATATTAGGATTGTTTGATGGACATGAAGACCCTAAATTTCACCTTCATGCCATGTTTTTATCCATATTGTGAAAATAATGATGTGGTCCTCTTTAATTTTTTTCCTACTACATTGAGTGATGAGCCTTAGATTTACTAGTGGGTCCCTACATTGAATTATATGATTAAAAAAGGCCTTTCTACATAAATACATTATTAAAAATGGTTTTATAAAAAATAAATGAGAGAATTAAACATATTAAACACAATATTATAATTTCTTGTTTTTGTGCCACTTTTGTGATAATATCAAGGAAAACTAGCTATAGAAAATGGAAAAATCATCTTCACATAGGATCTTCATTGAGGCAATCTTCATCATCCAGATTGATCCAACTTAAAATGTATCACTAAATTTTTTGATAATGATTTTAAAGAAAATTGAGGGATTTTAAGTCTTTGTGCTTTACATTACCCATTTTTGCAATAGGATTTTAAAAATATGTGTATATTTTTTTTATGTTTTATATTTTTAGTTCAAATAAGTTATGCCAATTTTTTTAATACAATTATATGCCAGAATCATTAAAATAGGGTTTGCATAAATATCCCAACAAATCAATCCACTTACATAGTTGTGTCATTATGAATTTTTTAAAACATAAAAATATTTTTAAAAATAAATATTTATTAAAAATGCATCAAGATACATTTTTAAAATAAATAAATTTAACACACACACATGCATGCTTGTGCGTGCATGCATACACACACACACACATCACAATAAAAATTAATAATCAACAAGTAACATATAAAAAATAAAATTAACAATTTTCTTTCAAGTAATTAAAATACATTTCAAATAGAGTCATTGGCAGAGCTCGTAAGGTTTTGATTTTGGAAAATTTTGATCAATAAGTATGATTATTTCTAATCTCAACAAGTTTTTACATGGATTATTTGTTTGAAAGTCTAGAAAGGATGGTGAGATAATTTGGGAGGGCTCCTTTGATAGTATTTACATTGTCAAATCTAGATACAATGTGGTCATCTAATAAATTCTTGATGGTTTCCCATAAATCAAGATTTGTAATAAAGGTTTGATTTTGAATATCATTCTTTTATTTAGTTTATCTATTTATAATAAAATTAATATTATAGATAATCTCATGAAAAGAGGACTTCCAATCCGTAACAAATGTGTCTTATGTGAAATCAATGTTTAATTAACTAACCATTTGTTTTTAGAATTCTCCTTTGCCTTTAAAGTTTTAGGAGTCATTATTTCAAGGTCCAAGGTTAACTGGGTTCAACCTTCATCTTTATCAATTATGGGGAATGAATGGATTGATTCATTTAAGAGTATTATTCTTGAAAACTTATGGTATTTGGCTCTACTATATGTCTTTTAAGGTATCTTAAAAGAAATAAATTAGAGTATTTCTAAATATATGAAAAGAAGTAGTACGTAGGTTGAATTGAAAATTATTAACATTATGAAAGATAATTATACCTATATTAATATTAAACATAAGAAAAAAATGAAGGATGATGAAATAAGATTGATACTCATTGGAGCCTTACTAATGATGACAGATGTGACTTTGATTATTAAAAATATATCAATATTTTAACTAAATAGGTTCTTCCTTCACCAGGATGGGTTAAAATCAGCTTTGATGGTGCCTCTAAAGGTAATCTCAAAAAACTTGGTGGAGGGGTGTTAATTAGAGATATTAGAGAGTTTTTTTCTTATTTTTTATACTGGGATTATAGGTATCAAATAAAATCATATAGTAAAAGCTACTGTAGCTCTCTAGGGTATTCAGATGGCTAAATAATTTGGTTTCATTATTCTTTTTTATCAATGTAGACTCTTTAAACAATATCAATTAACTTAATAAGAAATTTAATCATAGATGGAATATCAAGAATTTTATAGATGATTATTTTAACACTATCAAATCTTTCCAACATACACATATAATCCTTACCTATAAAAAAAGGAAAAATATTTCCGACTAGTTTACTAATAAGGGTGATATTGATAAAATATTTTTAAGTGAAACAATGTAAATGATATCCTATTTGAGGTGGGTCAAATTACTAACTTGGAAAATTCATATTCTTATCATGATTTTATATGTCAAAACCATAAGTCTTGTTTTAATTACATGTCTTATTTTTCCATTATGTTTACCATTTGGTTCAACATATTAATGTTTACCATTAACACTAAGCTTGTCACTAATTTAATTCACTTCCTTCTATTGGAATTGATCCCTGAAGTCTTTGAGATCATTAGGTTACTCATTCAAAACCCTAACTTACTCCTAGGGAGGAAATGGATTTTAATGACATTGAATGCTTCATCATTTCCCTTGTAGGTTGGGGAGGTTTGTTTACTCTCTATTTTTTGTATATCAAAAGTAGGGTTAGGGTTAAGTGAAGTTAGTTGGTGGATTATCTCATTTTATTTTGGGATTTGGAGTGATGGGTGGTGATCATTGTATATTTGAGCCCACTAATTTTGTTCACATAAAATGAAAACCAAAATTTGGACTATTTTGTAAGATAATGATCTATCAAACTATATGGATAATATCTAAGGCTAAGACTGACATTTATGTGGAGTTTTCTAAAGATTGGAAAGGACACACCATGAATATGATTGGAGTGATAATAAAATTTAGTGAATAATTAATTTCATAGGTTATCAGAATGAGCATGTATGGGAAGAAACATTATAAATTCAAAACAGATAAAAATGACAAATTTGAGAAATTCTTCAAGGGGGGGTTATTTGAAATTATCCATTATTTATCCTACCATGAAGTGGAACACAAGATAATGAAGTATATAACCATGGAATGGTGGTATGAGGGATTGTTTTCTTACCATTTTAATCTTTTGAATCATTAATGACATAAAAATTTAGTTAGTATCCTATTTTATTTGATGTTATCTTTGTAAAATTATGTCATTGAGGTTAAAATTTTTAAATTCACTTTAAATTTAAATGAATATTTAATTTTTCTTGTATAAAACCATTACAAAGCCTTAGAGGTGGGTCATTCTCCCAATATTAAGATTTTGAAACTTGACAAGAAATAAGAAGTGGTGTAGAGGGGGAAAAAAAAGGGAAAATTTGTACAACTATTTATATCGAAATTCATAGGGTGAAGGCTCATAAACTTAATCCAAAAAATAAATCCCATATATTTGTGGTTTATAAATAAGATTCAGATGAGGAGAAATCCAAGTTTAAGTCTTAGATTGTGGATTCAAAGTATAAGGTGTCTAGCGATGACTCCCATAGCTTGGATGAGCATGCTTTGAACCCCTATAATAATAAACCCTAGTGGATAAGGTGGAAAAAATATAGGAAGAAGTATTAAATCTTGATAAAGTTGATGTTAAATTGAAAAGTGTGCTTTGGATTTTGGTGGGGAGGATTATCAAGACAAATTAAAGAAATTAGCCAATGATGTGAACCTCCAAAAAAGTATTAATAATTGGATAATGAAGGAAAATTATGTTATCAAAGTTTCCATTAAGTAGATTTAGCTTCATTATTAAGGAATCACTAGCCAAACTATTATGTCAAAGGTTGCAAGAGATAAAGATAATGTATTTCATAAAGTTTTACAATTAGAGTAGAGGGTTTCTATGTTTGAAAATGAGAAGTTGTAGATGAAACATAACATTAAGCAAATTGTCTAGATTAGGAAATTGATTATTAATAATTGCATCTAACATTAATATGTTATAGGATGTCATCAAAGTTGAGAAATATGAAAAGATAATCTTGAAGATGAACAAAAGGAACAAATTTTGGGACAAAGGAAAGCTATTAGAGGTAGAGGAAGGTGGCATCGGTGATCTTGAGACAGTCTTCAATGACTAAGCAGAGGATTTGAATATAGTCCTTTTTGGACTTGACATTTAGTTTACAATTATCTATTTGTCCTTTATTTATTTTTTTGGATCTTTTATTTTTTTAATTTAATCATTGTTGATTTTCTATTATTCAACAACTTTCTATAGGCCCATGTGGTTTATGCTTTTATGATTGGGATTTTTTTGAAATTTTCCTATTCCATGTAAAAGGGAAGTAACCCTTTCAAAACACTCACTTTACCATTACCAAAAATAAATTTGCAAATAAATTTAAAACTTTTATCAAACATGAACGTCAAACAAGCCTTCATTAAAATTAAAATATGCACACAATTATGATCCTTAAGAAGCGAAATTGTTTAAAAAAATAGTTTATTAAATATTTTAAGGGAATATAAATCATCATATAAATTATTTTTTTTACTAATCACCACCACCACCGCCACCATCATTCCTTACAATTTCAATAATGACATAACCATTATTGTCATCCTTATTGTCATTTTCATTTCTATCATCATTCACCTAGTACACCAAACATCTCATTTCATACCAAAAAAATGTCATATTGTAAATAAATTTAAAATATTATAATTAAAATATTATAATATTAAAATATTATAATATTATAAGATTGAAATATTATGTATGATTTACAAGGCACCCAAATGTTATTATTTAAAAAAATTAAAAGCAAAGTTTAATATAGATAAAAATTAATCTTAGAATTATATCTTATTATTTATATAACAATAATGGAAACATAATTAATTAATATTTACTTATATGCCTTCCATGACATCAATTCTCCTTAAGAGTGTTTCCCATCCTTCCTCCATTTCTACTTGTTTGATATCCTCATGTGTCTAGATATGGACGCTGTCTTCCTAAAAATAAAAAGCTATTATATCATATTTAGAACTCAATGACAAATAATAAAAATGGAATAAAATATAAAAACTATATGATATTAATGAACTTAAATATGTCATTCATCCCATATTCGTTTGTCAAAAGCTTAAATGCAGATTATTTTATCTTCATTATGGAATTGGGGTTTGTCAAATTTGGCAAGGGATTTGGTGCCAATAAGGTGTTTGATCACATTCCAAAGACACTCCATAAATAAATACACATATTAATCAAGAAAAAATTGCCTTTTTTCATTGAAACAAATTGGTTTTTTTTGTTGAACATTCATAAAAAGGAGACAATTAAGGGGCATCCCAATTAGCCATGAAGGGGGGATCGGGGAACATTAAGGGTCTAAGTAGGTATATGATATTAAATTGATATATGATCAATGTATACCTCCATTATGATTTCTAAACCACATGGTATGAAAAACTTACCCACCCTAACCTTTGTTTACTTTAGTCTCTTTTTAACTGAAGAAGTTTATATATATATATATATATATATATATATATATATATATATATATCTTAAATAAAGTATTCATGTTTTATTCAAATACTTAAGTACTACAATCTCAAATTTTAAATCATTGTATAAATAGATTATAATTACAAAATATAAAAATACAAACTAAAAAATAATTATATTTGAAAATAATATGGTAACTCACCATATTCTCCTCTTTTCCAGAAGAAGCCTCTAAAATAATGTTCAATACATATTTAGCATACCATTCCTATCTCTAAGAAGTTGTTCTGAGGGTTGGCCTTATTTTTTGTTTAATCTAACCATGTTTGAATTTTATTTACCTCCCATTTACTATCAATCAATCAAAAATTCAATTATTTCATATAAAAATTATTAGTTGAAACTCCCCTCTCTCTTCCACAAACAAAATATAACAATAAACTTAATTTTCACTTTTTAAATTTTAGATTTAGATCCCCATTTCCAATAATTGTGTTGACATGACATAACTTATGACACAATTATGTCACACATTGATATTGGATAAAAATTCATGTTGTGTCAAAGTTTGCATTTGGGGAAGGGTTATTTTTTAATTATTTTATTCCCTTAAATATGGTAAATGTTAATAAATGATAATCCCTCATTTTATTTTTCCATAAGTTTTATTTTTAAAGTGTTTTGATAAGAAGTGAAACCCTAACCTCTTACCCAACTGATATCTTCCAACATTAAAATATTGTTCTCTTATTTTTGAAATTTAATGTAATGTCCTTATTAAACCCAATTATGCATCTTAATGATCTAATTATTTTATTAGTTTAATTATGTGGGTGATTGAGGTTAGTCAATAATAATTCATTGATACAATTTAGATGGATAAGAGGGAAGTGTATATATTTGAGCACAATTTTTCCTTATTGTGTGTTTGTAGGTAATTAGCATACCTATTTTGACTTTAAAATGTCCTAATAAGGTGTGAGAAAGGAAATAAATATGGATATTTGGAAAACAAAAATCAGCAATTTGATTATGCATTTCTACCATCACTAGGCTAAATAATCCCATGTTACATCCTTGATTGATCCAATGGACTAACTAGTTTGACTAATGATAAATTTGGAGTAGATGGAGCCCTAAATTGAACTCATTAGTTATAAAAACATTAATAAGGCTTAAATTGACCTAATTTATGTCTTTTATTGATTCAACCAAATAGTTGGTTCAATTAGTGATGTGATTGGGGTGAATTGAGTGCCAAATCACATCATTTAGTTACAAATAGGTTTGCATGGCTCAAATTAGCTCAATTTACTTATTTAATTTATACAATTGAATAACAGATGAAATCAAGTTGAATTAAGCCTCAAATGACATTGATTACTCAAAACCATATTTATAGGGCTCAAAATGACCTAATTTTCATTATTTATTGATTAAATCAACTAGTTGGTCCAATTAATGATGAATTGTGGTGAATTAGTCCTAAATTGCATCACTTAAAGTAACTATGTTTTCAATTCCTAAATTGACAAAATATGTATCTTGATTAATATAATTAACTAATTAATTAGATTATTGATGAATTAGGGAAACTTGAGCCCTAATTCACATCAGTTAGTTGTAACCATGGTTAAGAGGCTCAAATTGGCTACAAATGCATCCTTGATTGATCCAATAAAATAATTGGTTTGATTAATGAATGAATTAGGTAAAATCAAGATAAAAATCACAAATTTTAGTTTCAATTACAATCATGGGACATGAATTAACTAATTTGTATTCTGAATTCATCTAAATGACTATTTTTTATCATTAGAAACTCTGGGGTGAATTAATACTAAAATCACATTGTTTAGTTGAACTCATGTTTGAATTAATAAAATTGTCTCAAAATATGTCCCTAATTGATACAATTAAATAATTGGTTTCATCATTAATAATATTAGGGCCAATTAATCCATAAAGCATATCATTAATTGTAACTAGTTAGGTTAATGAGGATCAAATTATACCATTGCATGTCATATTAATCAAATATAGTATTTGGTTTATCCAATGATGAAATTTGGGTGAATTGAGACCCATATCATGCAATTTAATCATAACCACATTCATATGACTCAAATTAGCCCAATTAACACCCACAATTTATTTAATCAAATAATTGATTCAATTACTAATGAAATTGGAGTAAATTGATCCCAAAATCACATTTTGAGTAAAAGTTAAGCACAAAAGGATAAAATTTCCATGATAGTCTTTTTTTATTGATTAAATCAACCAATTGGTTCAATTTTATATGAAATTTAGGTGTATTGAGCCCCAAACTTCATTGTTTAGTCATAATCACATTCATTGAGCACAAAGTGGCCAATCTACATCTTTGATTGATTAGGTTGACTAATTGGTTAAATCAATTAAAAATATAAGGGATAATTAAGCATCAAAATATCATAATTTATTTAAAAATCTCTAGGTTCACATGGCTTAAATTTAACCAAGCTACATCCTTATTTAGTTTGATCAATTAAATGTCTCAATTAGTGAAGTAATTGGGGTGAATAGAGTTATATAACAAATCATTTAAGTGAAAAAACATTTATGGGACTCAAATTTATCCAAAATACATCCCTAAATGATATAATTGAGTGATTGGTTTTTTTAGTGACAAAATTGGTGTGAATTAGGCCCCAAATTGCATTGTTTAGTCACAAATGACATTCATGGGGCTAAAATTGGGAAAACCTACATCCTTATTTTATCTAATATATTATTTGAATTGATTAGTGGAAAAATTGGTGAAAATTGAGCCTAATATAATATCATTTAGTTGAAAATATGTTCATATGACTTGAATTGGCTCAAGTAACATCCATAATTGATAAAATTGAGTAATTAGTTTGATCAAGAATAAAATTATGGAAAACTAAGCCCTAAACATATTAATTTAAGTGAAAAATATTCATGGGTATTATATTAGTATAATTTACATCTTTTATTATTCTAATTGACTAATTGGTTTAAATGGTGGTGAAAATGGGACCAATTTAACCTCAAATCACATGATTTAGGCACAACTAGCTAGGTTCATAAGGATCAAACTGGCCCAAGTTAAAGCCTTGATTAATCTAATTGATTTGAGTAATGATAAAATTAATGTGAATTAAGTCATAAATCATATCATTTAATCATAACTATGTTCCCTTGGCTCACATTAACTGAATTTACATCCTTGACTAATGTAATTGATTAGTTGGTTTGATTAGTGAAAAATCAAGTGGAATTAAAACCCAAATTGAATTGTTTAGTTACAACTACATTCATAAGCCTCAAATTATGATAATATACATAATTAATTTATCCAATCAACTAATTATTAATTAGAAATAACTAAATTGGGTCAAATTGAGCCCTAACTCACATTAGTTAATTGTAACCACATTCACGAGGTTGAGGCCAAGCTGCACATTTGATTTATATAATTGACTAATTGGTTAAATCATTAATAAAATAAGGGTGAATTGAGTCTAAATTATCTATTTTTTTCAAAATCACATTCATGGGGCCAAAAATAGCATATGTATGCCATGACCACACATAACTAACATTCTGATTATGATTATTCATTGAACTATTATACTATATTGACATTTTGCTATAGATGTTATATGGTTGACATTTTGAGTTTTTTCATAACATTATGATATTTTAGAATCATTATTATTATTATTATTATTATTATTATTATTATTATTATTATTATTATTATTATTATTATTATTATTATTATTATTATTATATATTTAATTTAATATTACATTCATTTATATTTGATTTTATTAGATGAGACCAGGTATTATTGACGCCTTTTATTGTCATGGTTGTATGTGTTACCTCAATTAGGCTAGGTTGGATGGGGAAGCTTGTAGGTAGTGATGAAGGTGGATAATACATGTAAAACTAAAATCATGATAAAAATAGAATCACAACCATCAACCAAAACCATTTTTATTATTTGAATTTAAATTTTAGTAGGGTTATTCTACCTTTGTTCCAATTAAATTAATCCCACATTTGATAATTGGTGTGGATATTAGCCCTAAACATATTAGGAGGTATGAGTCTCCCCCATCTAGAGAAAACTAGCCAGGTAAGTAAAAAGGACCACATAAAAAGTACATTAGGAGGAATGGGTTACCTCCTAGTCAGAAAAAATTGACCAGGAGTTCAAGGGGACCCAACCAAAATATGTAGCTATAATGAAGTATAAGGAAGGCCTTAAAAGGAAGAAAAAAAACTACCACTAAATCTCATAAGAAATTGGTATACGGTCTAGCCTAGATAGGTAAAATAGAGGCCCAAAATTTAGAATCTAATACATTAGACTAGTGTGGTAATTGATTGATTTTACTAGATCAGGAGCCAACTTGGGAAAAAATATATAGAAGACCAAGTCTCGTAAAGAACTCTCAAGTTTCCTAGAGAACTAAAAAGTTGATTTTGGTTGGATCAAGAACCAACTTGGACATAAATGAAAGTATAGGTCTCTAGACATTGACCAATAACCATTACATGTGATAAGAACATTACCCAATTAGGTTTTACTTTACCAAGTGTCAACTTGGGCATAAAAAGTTAGAGGCTTAGGTCTTGAGAAGAACCTTCTAGTTTCCCCATTCGAGGTCCCCCAAGGACTTAACCCACAACATAATCATCACTAGGAAAAATTGTAGTAACTAGAATTATCCCATGGGTAACTAGTATGGGAGCCATCATAGTTATAAAAATAAAGACCTAGGACTCAAAATTTACCACTTTTGGTAGGTGTGACAACCATGATATTTAAACTAGATTGAAAACCAGCTTGGGTAGAAGTAACTAGAGGTCCAGGTCTCAAAATGGATCTTCAAAATCCTCTAGGGACTAAGAAAAATGATTTTTATTAGCTTAAAATCCATTTTAGACATAAATGGATGTATATGTCTCTAACATACCTTTTAGATCCATAATGAACTAAAACTCCAACTAAGACATAAAAAGATAAAAAATGATAATTCTACAACAATTCGAATGGGTAAATTAAAACCATAAGGAATCCCAAAATCCCTAATTAATTATACCAAATTCGGGGGTATCCTTTAGAGGATCAAAAAATTAGGTGAAAGTAGGGCACCTTTCCTTAGAATAGAGGATTGAGAAAAGACCACATGTCAATTTTTTGGTTAAAAGAATCCAAACAAGCACAATTGTACTAGGATTTAACCTAGTCCCCCAAATCCATTTTCAAACAAAGTTTCTTAGTAGCCCCATAACTCATTTCCAAGTAATAGAACATAGACTGGTAAAATGAAATTTAGGCAACACCATAAATGAGGCATCTTTCCCAAAAGAGGTTGAACAACCCATAAAATCAAGATAATTCCATAAAATTACACAAAATTAATCTAAAAAAAAGACTTATTAAATTAGATTTGGTTCTCCCTTTTATTCAAGGTCAAATGTTGCATTATCCATTTTAGATATGTTGTAGATACATCCCTCAAGGTTCTTTGAGTCAGGTCTAAAACACCCCAAAGGAGATCAAACCATGGCAATTCTTCATAAGGGGACTAGGTTTTATATCCAGTGTATTTTCTAGGACCATTCATCCAAGTTTTTCTCCAATAAAGACAAGTCAAAGGAAAACTAGATCTAACCCACAAGACCATATTAGTTATAGTGTAGGATTTTGAAAGGAGTGCAGGAGAACTGATCAAATGGAGCTTATAAAAATATTATAGAGAGTACCTAGATTGAAAATCAACACTTAAATATTTATCCTACATCATCCAAGAAGGAAATATAATTCCATTCAATATTTTGAAATATTTGTTCAAAGCACATCCCTTCAAAATCCTTGGTACATTTCTTATTAGTCTAAGCCTTCTAGCTAGACTATGATTAGATCCATCAAGGTAAAATCTAATCCATTAGGGTTCGACATAGGGAAAATAGATATTTCATCCCCTTCCATAAATATTAATGTAAATTTTTTTTAATAATTATAGTCTAGCTGCCAAAAATATATCTTTTATGCCATTCCCAGTATTGGGAGCCATCTATCACTAGAGGATGTCTTTTGAAACCAACAATAACCCACCATGATATATTTGGTCCCTTAATTCACCATCCTCTATTATAATGTGAGACCCTTCATTGCTACCCCACTCCTAGTGGAGTTAAAGCACCTTAAGGCCAAGCTTATATAGCACAGTGTTATGGGATGAAGTCTACAAGCTCTCTCCTTCCAAGATGGACATCAAAGTTAGACCCATGCTATGCTAGTTAGAAAATATCCCAGGCAAAAACAACCCTTCTTACTTTCCATTCTTTTCATAACCCTTCCCTTGATCTAGATATGGATCATCATAATTTTCACCTTTAGTCAAATCCCCTACAACTTCCCACCCATGGCCATTTTTGAATTTCTAACCATTCCCTTTACTCTACTCTACCATTGTAATATCCATTGTTTTTTTGGGGTAATATCCAAGGAGTTATGATTGAAGGAATACATTTGTGTGGTCTTAGGTTCATAATGTCAACCAAATTATCTACATTTGAAGTGACCCCATTGTTCCCCATATGGAACACATGGATAAGTACAACCCCTACCTCAAGGTGCCCACATGGCCACTTCAAGAATAACTCACACTGTATATGCACCATGGGAATTGAACTTGGGTTGATGAGTAAAAACTACTTGTACCTCACCAATACGATAATCCACTTATGCATAAAATTTAGGGGTAATAGTCAGGGAGTTATTATCAAAGGGGGACATGTAAGTGGGATTGGGTTCATAATGTCCACTAAGTGATCAACATTGGGAGTTGCCTTATTTTACCCCATGTGGAACATATGGAGAAGATCAACCCCTACCTCAAGATGACAACATGGCCACTTTGAGAAGAACTCACACCATATATGCACCTAGGAATTGAACTTGCGTTGATGATTAAAAAATACTTTTACCTCACCAATACACCAATCACCTTGTGCATAAAATGCATTTGTTATGTATAATCAAAATTTGGTCATTTATTTGATTGTTATTATTGTGAAGTAACCAATTGTTATTCAATTATGAAAAGTATAATTCTAATTTTGATAAATAAAGTTTTGTTATATCAAGATGTAATTTATAATATCAGTGTATTTAAGACAGATGTTAAAGGTCTTGTAACCTTTGAATTTTTCTATGTATATTGATATTCAGATTGCCTAGAGGTTTGAGTGCATGGTTTCATTGACTAAAGTACATTAAAGGATGAAGGCATACTAATAAAGGAGCATGGATTTATTAAAAATGTATTAGTCAAACCATAATCCATAAAATACTTAGGTTGATGGCATTTATTTTGGGGTTAGTAAACTCAACCACATGGTAATGTGGGAGTTAAATTATGTCATAACACTTGATTAGGGTTTCACTTTTCATTGGAAACTACTCAATGTTTTATTTTGGATATGATGCATGAAGATTATGGGGATAATACAGGTTGATGAGGGTTTTTTAATTATCAACATGCATGTAAAACTAGGTAATGAGATTGTTAACTATTTATTATTAATTCTAAGTCATATATTATATATTGTTTTTCCTCTAGTTGGATTTCTTGTTTGTCCTCTAGTTGGATCTCTTTTGATTTTTAGTTGGATGTCCTTTTCATCATATTTCTATAAATTTATTTGGGTCAATAAAATTATATTATATGGGAATAATTCATTTCCCCACTTGGGATGCTTTATGTTGCACTTAGTGGGATTCACTATGTGCACATGTATGGACATTGTTAGTGGAGTTTACTATTATAAGTTTTTTAGGTGGAACATTAGTTATCATATAATTCACTTATTTAGATGGGTCATGACTTATCACCAACCTAAATATTTTATGTGGATATGTATTGGTGAAAATTCCACCTATTTTCCTATATTTATGTAACTATCCTCTAGCTTATGAGTAATAAATACAATGAAATGTAATGCAATTTTTTGAATTATGAATTCATTCTAATTATTTTTCATGAAAATTCATGGTGGATATTATTATCTATTATTTTTATTTATGTATTGAAAAATTAACACCAAAAAGTATATGGTTTTAGTTTTGAATCTATTCATTATAGTTTATGATCAATAATTTCACATGCAACACAACTAGTTTCACAACAAGTAATTATGGGATTGTTTTGTTGATACATAGGTTTATTTTGAGAGAGATAAAAATATAATTTCACTCTTAAAAACATAAAAAACATTAAATTGGTATCAAATACACATTCATACAAGTTTCAACAAGTATTTTTCAATCCATTATCATAAGAAACAATAGATTCAGTGAGTTTTGCTTCTATGAATATTCTAATTTTCAAAGGTGATAACTTTGAGTATTGGAGAGATCAATTGAATATAATTATTGTGTGAAAATTATTTTGGGATAATTTTATCCATGGGTACACACCACCTCAATAATTTAATATATTTACACAATATCAAAAAATGATGAAAAAAATAGAGATGTACAAGCTTTCTTCTATATTCAGAGTGCGATAGACCCAAACATTTATCTAAGAATTGAAGGATGCATGAATACTCATAATGAAGAATTCGTATCAATAATATATTAAGGAAATAGAATAAAAATTCCAAACTTTTAAAATGAATTTTATATTTTTTAAAATGTTAAATTTTGAAGGAGTAAAAGATTATTGCATAACGGTAAAATGATTTAGTTCATAGAATGAGGGTATATGGAAACACTATACAAGATAATGTTATTTTAATAATTTTTTTTAGATATTTATCCCATAAATGGTTTAATATTTTAATCAATATTAAATATTTAAAAGTCATGAACACTATAATTTTTGATGAGTTAGTGGGTTATCTTTTGTCTCACTAAAGACAAGATGAGACTATATGTAGGAGATCTAGAACATGGTCTAGAACAAGCACTTGAAACCAAGGGTAGGGTTTCAAAGAAAAAATATAGAAATAAAAATTTAATAAAGGGAGTTTAATAAAATAAAATTTAAATTATAAATCTAAATATAACTTCTATGGTAAGATTAGTAAATACTTCACTTGTCATTACTACAAAACACCAGGGCATATGATTAAAAATTACAGAAAACTAGCATATAAGAATCAAGTCAGTATAGAAAGGGAAGAGAAGGATTTTAAAGATGAAAATTTTTATTTTAAAGAGGTATCACATTATTTTATTTAATTTTTTAAGGTAATAGAGGAATAAAATATTTATCTCTTGATTCAGGTTGCTCAAATCAGGTGACAAGTCATAAAGATGATTCCACCAAGTTAAATGAATTATTGAAAATACAAGTGCAATTAGGAGATGGAAAGTACATCCATGTTGTAATAATAGATACATAAAAATCACCACAATCAAATTTAAGAGTTATTTAATTGATCATAATATCATGTGATATAGTGATGTAAGTAAGGCATGCAATTACTATAATCATACTAGTAAATCCATAATTGTTTGTAGATACTATATTTTTTTCTAAAATGAGGTGTATGATTATTTTTATCATGTAGATACTAAAATTATAAGTTAATCATTTCATCCTATTCAATTTTATTTTAAGTGCTTATAAATTCCTACATAGGTTTCCATCTCAACGGGAAACAATACTAGTCTTTTTACAAGAGACTAGTAATCCATGTACATCAGTTCCAAGAAAAAAAAGTGTTTATTGAGTCATCATCCATACAATAAAATTTTGGATCATAATTATGATAATAGGATTAAAAGGAAATTTTCTTATGATGCTTGTAATGAAAATAATATGTTTGCATTATAATATGTGACTAGTGAACCTAGAAGTGATGTAGAAGTTAGTCAAAATAACAAGTGGGTTGATGTTATGAAAGCATAGATGGATTAAACTAAGAGAAGTGATACATGTAATTTAATTAAACTTAAATTAAATATGTATTTAAAAATTTTATTCATAAATTCATTTATTTAATAAGAAGTATATGTGGGATAGCCATAAAGTTTTGAGGTAAAGGGTACAAAATTTTGGATGTATAAGCCGAAGAAGGCTCTTTATGGCCTGAAAAAATCTAAAAGGGCTTGGTATTAAATAATTTATATATGGTTATTAGATAAATAATTTTTAATAAATAATTTTTAATAATTCCAAATGAACCAACTCTTTACATACAAGCATTGAATTCTAATGTTTAATATGTTTATCTCTATGTAGTTGATTGATCTTTACAATTAGTTCTATGGAAATGTTGAATAGCTTCAAGGAAGATATGAAATCAGATTTTGAGATGACTAATATTAGACACATTAATTAATTTATTATCACTTAATCCCATCAAAATAAACATGAAGTATTCATTTTTCAATCTAAGTATGTTGAGGACATGTTAAATAAATATAATCTTCAAGATTCAATGCTTACAAACACTCCAACTGCAAGTGAAGAAAAACTTATGATGGAGTATGGAAGTTCTTCAGTTGATGAGAATAATTTTATAATCATGTTTTGAGGTTTTATGTATCTCATTATGATAAGAAATTTGATCAATTATGGGGTTTTAGTAGTTTATAGGTTTATGGGCAAACCATCACTCAAGCATTTATAAGTAGTTGAGAGAAATTTTAGATATGTAAGTGGTAGTTATAATCATGGTATTAATTTAAGACCATCAAGGTATTTATGTCTCATTGAATACATGGATTAAGACTTGGGAGGATATCTTAATGATAAGAAGTAAACTTCAGGTTATTGCTTCACATTGGGAAGTGCGTTGGTTTTTTATTCTCCAAAAAAATAGGCTACAATTGCATTATCTTCTATTGAAGCTAAATATATATCCCTTACATCATCTTGAAAAAAATAATTATCTATAAGAAAACCCTTGGATGGTTTTAGAGAGGCTCAACGTGAGCCAACACATATATTTTATGACAACAATGGGGCAATAAAATTGTCTAATAATCTATTTTTACATGCTAGACTAAAGTATATTGAACTCAAAAATCATTTGATGGAGACTTGGTCAATTAAAAATAATTTGTCATTGAGATTGTGAGAAGTGAATATAAAATAGCTGTTATTTTCACTAAGGGATTTTTGAAGGAGACTCATGGAAGAGTTAAGGAGAAGATAGAAATTTCTCATTTTTACATCAAAGGGGGGAATGTTAAGTATGATGGAAATATAGGTATTTAATTATTAACTATAAGGCATATATTATATATTATTTTTCCTCTTGTAGATCTCTTATTTGGTCTCTAGTTGGATCTATTTTAATCTTTAGTTGGATATCCTTTTATTTCGTCTTCTTGGACCTTTATTTGGGTCAATCAAGGATTCCTATATGGGACGAATTCATTCTCCCCTTGGGACCATTTGTGTTGTAATTAATGGGATTAAATATGTGCATATGTTTTTTCACCCACCTCACCATTTTAGGTGCGTATGGCTTGGTTCACACTCTACTTATTGTTCATATATTTATGTAATTCTGCTCTAGCTTTTGATTAACAAATACTATGCAATCTAATGCAATTTTATGGATTATGAATTAATTATAGGTCTTATTATTATAAAATCATCATGAATATTATTATATACTATTTATTTATATAATTATTAATAAAGGAAGATCATCAAGAATATGGTTTTAGTTTTGAAGATATTCAGTATAATTTATGGTCAACAATTTCACATGCAACATAAGTAGTTTGACATCTAGTAATAATGGGACTATTTTGTTGATATATAGCTTCATTTTGAGAGAGACATAGATCTAATTTTAACTCCTCCACACATTAAAAACCTTAATTAATTGGAGTTTCACTTGGTAAGATAGATAGTTTAACAAATATAATTGATATTAAATATAAATGGATAATGGCTAAACAAGTGTATGGAAAAATGGTGAAAAAGAACTATAAAAAAGGATGTAAATGAAAATAAAGTGGATATAAATATTTAATCATACTATTTATAGTAATAAATTTTATATCTAAATGAGTATGTGGTCACACCTTTGTTTATGACACAAATGTTTTACTAGGTGCTTGTAAATTTTAAACAAGACTTGTTTATGGTTTGGAAGCATTATGTAGCTCCGAAATAGACATAAAATAAATAATAAGTTGAATAAATCCTTGTTGGGTGAGACTATGATTTTCACCTCACCCTAGATGTCATATGTGTGAACTATGGAAATGATAAGCTTGATTGGTTGCTTCTATTTTATGTTTTGTGTATTCTTGAAATTTTATTTCTATTTTGGTTTTTGATTTCAAACCCTAGTTTAAGGAGGACATTGTTGATTTATTTGCACTAAAATTTTATGGAGTATATTTCATAATGTGTTAAACTGTTTTTATAGTAATTAAGGTTTAGTGACATTTGTATTGCTTCATTTTTTATGGTTTTAATTGTTGTATTAGAACTCTACACCTACTACCTTGAATACATCAACATAATGATAGCATGACTATTTGTGTGTTCCAATTTCATCATTGGGTGTTTTATTCACTTCCCAATTGATGGTTGGGGTGAGTAGGGACAACTCACTAATGTATGGTATCATCACACTCATAGATGGAATTTGCATGCATTATCTTCATTATCTTATGGATGAAACTTAGTTAGATTATATTGTTTTGCATTCATTGTTAGATGGAGTTAATGTAGATCATAAGAAAGGATAATTAACTTCATTATGAGATGTAACGCTATTTTTTATAAATAAAATAAATATCCTCTTGACCTTTTTTGTGTCAAAATAAGCTTCTTTTGGTTTTATAATTATAAATATAACCTATTGTATATTGTAGTATATCAAATTTAGTCATCTTAAATTATATATATTTAAATTAATTGAGTTTAACTTGACTATTGAATCAATATCAGTGTTGTGGGTTCTTTAATTGGTTTTATGATTTGATTAATCTTATGGGTTTATGTGGTGTATTAGAATATATATAAATATAATAATATGCATTATTGAATTCTATGAATTGATATGGTTATCTTAACTAGTTACTTTTACTCTTTATTAAACTAGTAATTGGAATGAAAGCAATCGAGAACCTTTTTGAGTGGCTATGTTTACTATTGAATTAGTTATGATTATTTTAATTGAATTATTCAAATTATATAATTTCTTAAAATAAATGAAGTATGCATTTATTAGTATGTTCTATACGGGTAAATCAATCTATTTCTTCTTATCTTTTTTTTCAAGTTAGTAACTATTAGGTTATTGATAGAGATCCTACATAATTGGAGATTGATTCATTTATGTTTTTATTCAAGGTGTATAAAAGTGGTAAAATTGGTGAAGAATCATATAGAGTTATGGAAAATAATTTTGTCATTACGATTGTTGTTAAAATGATATGGGAGTAACTCAACCTACATATTATTTTGATTTGCGTTTGGAATTATGTAGTATTCTAAGCATGCTCATTTTTATTATCATGACTATTCTAGTTTATTGTATGAATTTTATTTTTTTGAATTTGAGGGTGATTCATGTTATGGTTTATATATTGAGCCTATAGGATTATTTCATTTGATTGATCATTGTGAAATATGGTTTTTTTAGCAAGGCTAGTTCAAATCAATCTTCATTATCGTAAATGAATACTTTATGTTATTTAGTCAATACATGGAATTATTATATGATGTTATTGATATTTTAATAGAAATCTAAATGATGCCTATACATTATTAAGGGAATCCATTCAACATTTGTCAATATGAATTATAAAATGATAATTTTAATCTTGATCGATTTTGTATATTCTTGAGTATGTATTGGATGTTAATGACTTAGTTTCCAATTGATCAATAAATATTATAACAATTTTAGGTTGATTACTTCACAATTATTCAAACATGTCTTTCCTATAGTTAACCATGATATTGTTGTGCATTTCCATTTTTATTGAAGGCCATTCATTCAGTTGTTTTAATTTTATTATGTGTACAAGATTTTGTAGTGAAGTATAATATATAATTGGTCCTTTATGTGGATTTAACTATAGTATCAATTAATGTTGTGACATATTAATTTTTTGATAAATTAAATTGGGAAGGACCATTACTCTCTTTTTATTTCAAATTCATTTGCACTAAACTTAAGTAATGAATATAGAGTTTTGTCATATTTTCATGAAATGGTATCTTTGTTATTTTATGTAATTCTAATTGTTGAAGTAAATGGGTTTGATTTTAAGATTCTATCCACTTGATTCTGAATAATTAATGAAAAATTATTTTTGGACTAACTATATTCATGTTATTAAGAATGTGATTATATGTGAATGAATAAATACGTATTTTTAAATAATTATTTATGTCTCAAGGATCCTATTACTTAATTTAATATTATGCTATAATAATTATACCCTACGTAGTCTAACTTATGAAGATAAATATAATTATGTATGGTTAAAATATATTTTTTATTACCTAAATAAATCACTTGCACGATTGTTGTGTCATTAAATTGGATTAAATATAATACTATGGTAATTTTATTAAAGATTAAAATGACATGATATTGACAGAGAGTATTAATTTAATACCCTATGTTAATGTTTTTCATGTGTTTCTGCATAATCTTTAATTGATCTTTATTATGGGTGTTAGTTGAATGATATTTCAATATTATAGTTATAATATTCATATGTTTATCTCAAAATTAGTATTCAAGATGAATGTGTTAATACTCATCACGAATACTACTCAGTTCAAAAACATAAATGTGAACATTTATTTCTGAACTAGTACACATAATATGGTAGTAAGGATAATTATATTTAATGTTATTTCTAAAATAAATAATTTTGAATCTTTTTTTCTAACTTAAAAAATTAGTAAGTAGTCATGTTTAAGGTGAACCTCGTTGGTGAAATAAAAAGGTCAACGTAATGAGGTTCACCTTAAGCTACAAGAATCTAGTAGAAGATAAACCCTATTGGTTAGATAGTTAAAATTTCATTATAGGCATGGTTAATTCATTAATTCTTTAAGAAAACAAAAAGTACTATATAGTTTTTTAAGCATCTATGAGCAAGGTGGTTCAAAATACTATCAAGGCTACCACCTAAGAGCTTGAGTAAGTTTAAATGAGAATTCTTGTTTGAAACACAAACATAGAGTTACAAATTTAAAATGAATTCATCTTTATTTCAATCAATTGTTTTGTGATTCAAACCACTATGATAAGACAATACTTTTGAGTAGTCTATATGACTTCATAATTGGTATATTTACATGATAGTGTTGTGAATCATTGAACTAATCTTGTTTACCTTTATCTTCTCTATCGAAACCTCTAACTACACATTCTTATTATATTGAAGTTATCTATATCCTTGTTAAGAATACGTGTTCAGTTGCATCATTTAATAGTACTATATAAGACCAACTTGGTGATGGAATTTTAGATATTAACCCCTCAAGAAATTTTTTTATAACTCATAGTTTGGGGTTAATGGCAGTCTGTTATTCGAGCCTTTATGTAAAGAATGAAAATAAACTTTTAAAAAATGTTTTGATATAGATATGTATTTTTAAATGTGCATAGGATGGTAATAACTATAAAAAATTGAAAAAACTACAATTATAGAAGTGTTCTAGTTGAAAAGCATAGTTTAGATGAGCATGCATAGGTAGATGGTGATGTTGATCATGATGTTATCTAGGTTGAAAATTTAGAAAACCCTGAATCACCTATTCTTGAGGAACATGGTGTTGTTCTTCATGATTTATTGGGTGTATTGCATTATATTAAGGGGAAAATGGAAATTTATGGTCATATGTTGACTCACCTATAGAATCTATAGGAATGTGGCCAAGAAGAAGAGATGCATGATGTGAATCCATGAAAACCTAAGGTTGTGGATCCTATAATAAATGAGCTAGAAAATATTCTTCCTCCCACATTTTTTGGAGAAGAAAATGGTGGTGCCACTGATACATGGCTAATTAATTTAAATAAGAATTTCACTTTACATAACTTGGGTTATAATATTAAGGTATGCATTGAAAGATCCCAGATGGTAGGTGATGTAACCTTATGGTTGAATCACTTCTGTGATCTTAATGTGTATAATTACTTAAATATTTCATGGGAAATATTTTAGAAATAGTTCAAAAAGGTATCTTAAAAACATATATAAAGAACATAAAATCACTCAATTTTAGTTACTGAAATAAGAAACTATGTCAATTTTTAAGTATGAAAAGAAGATTCTAAGACTTCTGCATCATGTGAATTATGTGCAAGATGAAGAAACAAAGGTCACCAAGTTTAAAATAGGTTTAAATTAGATACTAATGTGTGATGTGAATTTGAAAAAACCTAAGACCTTAGCTACTACTATGGAATTAACACACCGTGTCGAAGAAAAAGAAAAGTAATCGCAAAGTCTAGGTAAATATAGACAAAATAAATATATAAGTTTAGTCAACTCCAATTGAGATATAAGGTATAATTTATAGTTTTTCATTCTCAATTTTGATAGATTCAAGAGCACCTAATAGTTTTATTTCTCTGGTAAGTGATTTAATGTGTAGAACTAGACCAACTAGACATAGAGAGGGATGGCATGTAGATTTTGCCACCAAAAATAATGTCAATGTATTTAAATGTTTTGAGTAATTTAAGTTTATATTATGAGTTATTAATACTTAAATCAACATATTCATTTCCCCTTTAGGATCTGATGACATCATTTTAGGCATAGACGGGTTACAAAATCATCAAGCCAAGTTGGATTGCTATAATAAGAGAATCCAATTCATAGATAAAGAAGGAAAATCAATTGTTTTTCAAAGAATCAATAAATATTCAACTCTAAGAATAGTTTAATTCTTGAAATTAAGAGAAATTGTTTGAAAAGGAAGCCAAGTTCACGCCATTAAGCTGAATTAAGTTTTTGAGGAAATTGAGTCTTTTCTCCAAGAATATCCAATCTTAGAAGAATTTGTGGATGTTTTTCAATAAGAATTATTGAATTACCCCCTAAAATATCATTTTATTTTATATTTGATGTGATCCTTGGTGCTACACCATCATCCAAAACACCTTAATGAATTTAGTATATTTTAGAGAACTAAAGGTTCCACTATAAGATTTACTAGACAAGGGAATGATATGTCCTAGTGTGTCACTCTGGGGATCTCCTTTAGTTTTTATCAAAAATAAAGATGGGACATATAGGCTATGCATTTATTATATAATTCTAAACAAGGTCAATATCAAAAATAATTATCCCATTCCTAGAATTGTGATTCTTTTGATGAAATGAAAGGAGCATCTTTGTTTTCAAAGATAGAGCTTCAATATGGATATGACCAACTCTGCATCAAGGATGAAGATGTTTACAAAAAAAATTTTAAAAACAGATATAAGCATTATGAATTTGTGGAAATGCCTTTTCGATTAAATAATACTCCTGTCAATTTCATGAATTTAATGAAGAACATATTACATAATTAGCTTGACCAATTAGTGTTGGTATTTTTAGATGACATCTTAATCTATTTTAGGAATGAATAAGAACATGAATAACACATAAGGTTGGTGGTGTAATGTTGAATGCAACACAAGTTATTTGGAAATTTATCCAAGTATTCATTTTTCTAATAAAAAAATTAGTATTTGGGACACTTAATTTCATGTTATGGCCTTGTAATTTATCTTGCAAATATTATACCCATTAATGGGTGGCCAACACCAAATAAAATTATTAAGCTTCATGGGGATTGAAGGTTTCTATAGAAGGTTTGTGCAAGATTTTTCAAGGATTTTAAGTCCTATAAATTCTTTACAGAGGAAGATAAAGAAGTTTGAGTGGTATTCTAGGTGTGATTTAACTTTTTAAGAGATGAAATGCTTCGTAAAATCAACTCCTATTTTGATCATACCTAATCCAAATGGTAAATTTTAAGTTTGGGTTGATGCTTATAAGGTGTGTTTTGTTGGAATTTTGACTCAAGATGGAAAGGTGGTTGCCTATAAGTATATAGAACTCAAAATCATGAGCATAAATACCCAACTCATGATTTAGAGTTAGTTGTAATTAATGTACTAAAATAGTAGAAACATTTCCTACTAGGAAAGTATATCAAAAGTAAATAAGACCATATAAGTCATGTGTACTTATTTGCTCAGGATGAGTTAAATGCTTGGTAAAGAAGATGGCTGGAATTCATCAACAATTTCGATGTTGATATACATTATGTGAAGGGAGAAGAGAGTAGATTAGTTGATGTTCTAAGTAGGTGAAACTACATTGATTCTCTATATTATCAAGTATGAATTTACAAAATATGTGTTTGAACAACATAAATCAGTCTTGGAATGTTTAAAAATTTGTGCTAAAATATGATCAAAATATTATGATCCTAATTTTTCAATGGATGGAAATGGTCTATTGAGACACAAAGGTAGAATTTTTGTTCCAAACTCTAGAAAGCTAGGGAAATAGGTTACAAGTGAAATGCATGTTGCACCTCATTATCCTCACCCAAGTTTCAATAAAATGACACGAGAATTGAATATATTGTATTTTTATCCTAGTTTGAATAAATATGTGGCTTCATTTGTAGCCAAGTGTTTGGAATGATAGTGTGTGAAAACTGAGCATGGTCATCTTGGAGGGTTGATTTATTCTCATTCTCTTTCATAAATAATGCGGGCATTAATATTGATGGATTTTCTCATGAGTTTTCCTAAATCTTAAGTAAACATGATTAAACCTTAGTTATGATTGATAAACTCATGAAAGTGGCTCACTTTATTGTCGGTAACATCATAGATGATGCTACCATTATTTTAAAAATATTTATAAAATAATTAGTTCACCTTCATGGATTACTAGAAGTAATAATCTCAAATAGATATAAGTTGTTCTTTTCTTAGTTTTGGCAAACCATGAGCGTAGTTTTTGGTATAGAGCATAATTTTAGTTGAACCTATTATCCAGAAATAGATGGTCAAACTAAAAGGGTGAACATGATTATTGATGACATGCTAATAATGTATGTTGTGGATCATTTATATAAGTGGAAAAATTTTATTCACTTAGAAGAATTTACCTATAATAATAACTACCATTTTATGATCAAGATGTCATCATTTGAAGCCTTGTATGGGTGAAAGTGTAGAACTCATTTGGTCTTTAATAACTTGGAAAATAATGTGTTTTTAGGTCCATCAACTTTGTAATATTATGATGAGTAAATGGATGTCATATGTCAAAGGTTAAAATCTACCTCTGGTTGATAGAAAAGTTATGTATATTTGAAAAGAATGAATAGAGAGTTTGAAGTAATTAACAAGGTATTTTAGAGGGTAGGACCTGATAAAATTAATATCAAGTTTGGAAAAGATTTTAATTTTCACCACATTGTGTTGAAACTTTTGAAATAGTATAAAATATCAGTTTGGTGTCTTATCATCTAGCTCTTCCTCCTTTACTATGTAGAATACATGATGTTTTCCATATAACATTTATAATAAAATATGTTTCTGATCCAACACAATTTTTGAATTAGAATATTATTCACGTGGAGGATGAGAAAAAAAATTCAACTAGATCCCATCAAGGTTCTAGACTGAAATAACATTGCATTGTGAAAATGAAAATCAAAGAAAGTATTGGTCCAATGGGATTAAATAGGTGACATAAGTGTTATCTGGGAAGATGAAAATATTTTTTGAAAACACTATCCTCACTTATTTTAGGCCCTGAGTATTGTCCCATTATTAAGGGAGGGTGGATGTCATGACCACACCTACTTAGCATTCTGATTATGACTATTTACTAGACTTAATGCTATATTGATATTTTGATATAAATGCTATATGGTGGACATTTTGATTATTTTCACAACATTATCATATTTCATACTACTACTACTACTACTACTACTACTACTACTTATTATTATTATTATTATTATTATTATTATTATTATTATTTAATATTACATTTATTTATCTTTGATTTGATTATATGAGATTAGGTACTACTAATGCCTTTTGTTGGCATGGTTGTAGGTGTTGCCTCCATTGAGCTAGGTTGGATGGGGAAGCTTATGGGAAGTGACGAAGGTGAAAAATAAAAGTAAAACTAAAAACATTATTCAAATATAATCACCACCCTAAACAAAAACCTTTTTTATTATTTGATTTTGAATTTGAGTTGTGAATTGTGCATTTATTATGTAAAATTGATTTCTAGTTGTTTATTTGATTGTTATTATTATGAAGCAAATAATAATTATTGAGCTATGAACAATATAGTTTTAACATAAATGAAATAATATTTTTTATATCAAGATGTAGTTTGGCATCTAAGTGAATTCAAATAGGATGTTGAAGGCCTTGTGACCTTTGACTATTTTGTGTACATTCATTTGTAGACCATTTGGAGGTTTGAGTGCATGGTTGCCTTGATTAAAGTTGACTAAGGGATGAAGGCATACTAATAAAGGACCATGGATTTATTAAAAATGTATTATTTTAACAATAAGTCATAAAATACATAGGTTGTTGGAATATTTTGTGCAGTCAATAGACTCAACCACATGGTAATGTGGGGGTTGACTTATGCCATAACACTCAATTAGGATTTCACTTTTCATTGGAAACTACTCGATATTTTATTTTGGAGTCCATGCATGAATATTATGGGGAACATGTAGGTTGAAAAGGGTTTTTAACTCATCAACATACATGTATAGCTAGGCAATGGGATTATTAACTAGCCATTATTTGTGTTTAATGGAGTTCCACTTGGCATAAAAAATAGTTCTACCATATATAAATGCTATTAAATATGAATGCAGAATGGTTAAATAAGTGTGCATAAAATGGTTGAAAATAAGGATAAAATATGATATAAAGGGAAATAAAGTTGATATAGATGGTTTCTGAGCTTATTTTTGGTACTACATTATACAACTAAACAATTAAGTGCTCACACATTTATTTAGGGCTTAAATGTTTTACTAAGTGCTTTTAAATTTTAGATAATACTGGTTTATAGTTTGGAAGAATTATGTGGCTCCTGCATACACCTAAACTAAATAATTAGTCAAGGAAATACTAGTTGTATGATATTGTGAGTTTTACCTTTCCCTAAATGGTATATAGGTGAACTTAGAAAATGACAAGATTGATTGGTTGTTTTTGTTTAATGTTTTAGATATTTTTGAAAGTTTGTTACTATTTTGGATTTTGATTTCAAACCTTGGTCAAAGGAGGAATTTTTTTTTTAATTTTCACTCTGGTTGTTTGGATTATATTTCATGGTGTGTTGAACTACTTTTATAGTCAATAAGGTTTAGTGACATTTGGTTTCCTTTTTTTGTTTATGGTTTTAATTGTTGGTTTGTAACCATGAACCTACTACTTCGACACTATCTACATCATGCTAGCATGACGATCTGTGTTTCAATTTTATCATTGAGTGTTTATTTCCCTTCCCAGATATTTGATTGGGTGGTTAGGGATAGCCCACTAATGGATTGAAACATTACACTCATTGACAAAATTTTCATGCATCATCTTCATTGTCTTATGGATGGAACTTAGTTGGATTACTTGGTTGTATATTCATTATTGGACAAAGTTAATGTAGATCATAAGGAAGATTGGTTAAATTCATTATGAGATGTAAAGATATTTTATATGGATACAAGAAACAATATCCTCTTGACTTAAATTTGTATCAAACTGGGATTCTTATTATTTTGTAATTATAAATATAACCCATTGTATATTATGGTATAATAAATTTAGTCATCTTAAATTCTATATATTTGAATTAATTGAGTTTAGATTTATAGTTAAATAAATAATAGTACCATGAGTTCCAATGTGTCTACTTGTTAATGATGATCAGATTCATATTATGGGCTTCTATGTTGTGTATTGGATTGGATGAAAATAGAAGAATATGTATTATTAAATTATGTCAATTGATATAGTTATGTTAACTGGTCAATTTTACTCTTTATTAAACTATTAACTAGAAAAAATTGCAATTGAACACCTTTTTTAGTGGCTATGTTTGATATTCAATTATTTATAATTATTTTAATTAAATTATTCAAATTATAAATTTACATGAAAGAAATGATGTACTTCTTAGTATGTTCTAAACAGTAAATTGATCTATTTTTTCTTGTATTTTTTTCAATTTAGTAATTGTTAGGTTCTTGATAAAGATCCCAAATTTAACCATAAATCGATTCATTTATGTTATTATTGAGGGTTTTTAGTATTGTTAAAATTGGTTAAGACTCCTATGGAGTTTTGGGAAATGATTTTGGCATTTTGGCTATGTGTTAAAATGTCTATGGGAGTAAATCACCTACATGTTCTTTTGATTTATGTTTGGAATTATAAAGTATTTTGAGCATGATCATTGTAGTTATCATGACTATTTTAATTTAGTACATGAATTATTGGAGGGTGATCCATGTTATGGTTTATATTTTGAGTGGATAGACTTATTTATTTTTATTTCTCATTACAAAGCATGGTTGCTTTTATACCAAGGCTAGTTCAATTCGATATTTATTATCTTAACTAAATCCTTTATGTTATTTAGTCAATACATGGAGTAATTTTATGATATTATTGATGTTCTAATAGAAATATGAATGAAACCTATAGAGTCTGAAGGGATTACATTCAATAGCTATAAATAAGATTTAAAAAATGATAATTTTAATCTTGACTTAGTTTGTATATTCTTGAGTATGTATTAGATATTAATGTCTTAGTTGTCAATTAAGCAATAACTCTTATAAAGGTTTAAGCTTGATTAATTTAAAATTATTCAAATATAGCTAAATTATTTTTGACCATGATATTGTGTTGTATTTCCACTTTAGTTTAAATCCATTCATTTAGTTGTTTCAATTTTCTATGTCCACAAGTTTTTGTAGTGAAGTATAGTATATAATTAGATCCTTATATGGACTTGTTTTAATCTAGATTAATATTATGACATATTGATTTGTTGATAAATTAAATTGTGAAGGATTATTAGTCTATTTTAATTTCAAATTTGTTTACCCTCAGCTTAAATAACGAATATGGAGTGTTGGCATATTTTTATACAATGGTCTCTTTGTTATTTTATGTAAATCTAATTGTTGAAGTAAATGGGTTTAATTTTAGTATTATGTCCATTTGATTTTGAATCATTAATGGAAAAGGATTTTTGGACTAAAATCTATTCCAGTTATTAATCAAGAATGGGATTATATGTGAATGATTAGATAAGTTTTTTTAAAGACTTATTTAAGTCTCAAGGATCATATTACTTGATTTAATACTATGTGATAATAACATTTACCCTAAGTAATGCATCTTTTGAAGATAAATACAATTATGTATGATTACAAGAGTTCCTTCCTATTTAAATAAATCACTTGCATGATTATTATGTGATCACATGGTTTTAAATATAATAGTATGGTAATGCTATTAAATATTAAAATGGCATGATATTGACATAGAGTATAATTTAATAATCTATATCAATGTGTTTAACATGTTTTGTATCCTCTTTAATTAAAACTTATTATGGGTGTTAATTGAATGATAATTCAAAATTATAGTTACAAGCTTCATATGTTTATCTCAAAAATATTATTTGAGATGAGTATGTTAATACTCACCCCAAAATACTATTGGGTTAGAAAAAATAAATGTGGACATTTATTGTTAAAGTGGTACATTTGTTATGGTAATAAGGATGAATATTTTTCATGTTATTTCTAAAAGAAACTATATCAAAGGTTTGTTGTATTTTTCTTACTTAAAAAATTAGTAAGCAATCATTTTTAAGGTGGGCATCATTGGTGAAATAAAAAAGTTAATGATCCAGTGGAATCCATTAGAAGCTAAACCCTATCAATTAGATAGTTGGATTTACCTTGGTGGCATGGGTAACTCATACCTTGTTTAAGTAACTAGAAAGTGTTGATCTAGTTATTTAAGAATATATGAGCAAGGTGGTTTAAGTTGTTTTCAAGGCTACCACCAATGAGCTTGAGTA
>JARHVA010005002.1:1310000-1332500 GCA_037957365.1 Torreya grandis
TGATAATTAGTTGTTTTGGGAGTGATGCGATGAGCCTATAATTCATCATATGACTTCTTATGCTAATTATTATGATTTTTATGTACTAATTTACAAATGATTGAATTATTGATCTTCTTAATTTATTTCACTTGTACCTTACCTTGATGGTAATAATAAAAGGAATGAAATAAATATATTGCATATCCATAAAAATATCAATGATATTAGACAAGGAGAGATTAGATGAATTATCTATTACATTTTTTTAAGTATGCCAAAACTGACCAAAATTTTTCATTGACAAATTTTCACACTACTTCAAAATTAGTCTACATCACAGAGATGCCATCAAGCCACTTTTTGAAAAACATGTGGCATTATAAAATGTGTGAGGCCTACACTTTAATATGTTTTTAGCATAACAATGAATTCCACACCCCACTATTGAATTGAATTTTCAATTACTAATGACCTGAGAGGGAATGATATAATTCTTGGTTTCCCAACATATTGATGACATGCATCACATGTCAAAACCCATTCTTAAGAATCATTGGGAAGTTTGGGGTAATTATATGTAACTATTATAAATTTTAATGTTGTGACATTACATAAAATTTGACAACACATGCTTGATTATGAAAAGTATCTAGGAATATTTTATAATGATCCTTATCAACACACATAAATAATAATCCATCAATACAATTTTCAAAAATAATATTTTTCTAGATGATATATTTGGTGGATCTTAACTTAAATACTCTATTTACAATGACATTAAAGTTTTTGGGACACTCTCCATAGGTTAGAAGTAAATGATATTTGATTACCATTTATTAACAGAGCCAAAGAAGACTACCAATGGATGATCATAAAATTATTATTTATTCACCATTTCTAATGAAACATTACTTTGGTCATCAATCCTTTAAATAATAAATTGACACAAAAATATACCTATAACATACTTTTTGGGATTCATCTCTTAACCATATTATCACACTTTGTAAATCCACCCTCCTCTTTCTGAGTCGAGTTTCTATTATTTCAAGATGGAATTGATAGTAGTGTTAATAATCATCGTTAGGGTATATAAATTCAAGATGTAAAATTTGAAATAAATAAAAAATTTCACCAAGTCATAAGAATGTTTCTCAAAATGAGTTTTTGAGCTAGTTATCTTTGATATGATATCTCAGAAAGGAATTAGAGAATTTATTCCATAATCATTCTTTTGTACCAATTGGATGATAATGTGTGTCTAGAGGAATAAAAATGAATGATAAAATATTTTTTGAAATTTGGACATACTAACACAAGGGCATTAGTAATAGAATTATTTATCTCATCACAATCATTTAAACCATTATTGATCCATTTAAAATATAGATTTACTTATATCATCTCATTCATATGCCAAATAAGTTCCAAAACATCATGTATAAATATCCTCATAAAATTCACCTTACTGAAGGAGTGTGTCTAAAGCTTTATGGTTGGGAAAGATAACTATTGTATTTATCTTAATCTTGTAGGATTGGTTTTTATTCCTTATTTAAAAACTATGTGATATAAAAGTTTCCATTCAGTGACTGCAAAAAAGGAATTCTTTAGATTGAATGAGATGCCATGAGCTCAAAATATTTAGAAAACCATTATGAGGTGTTCATATTGATATTATCTTATTTTGTTGAAAACTATAAGATCGTTAAGTTAGATCATACTAATATTATTATTCATATCATTGAAGTCTACATCTATAGCCCTTAATAATGTTTCATCTATGTTGAGGATTCCAAATGGAATTCACCTACACCAGGTTTTTTTTTAAGGGTCCCTAAGAAAAATCGCTATGTAATTTTTTGGCAAATATTGAAAAGCAAGTTTTGAAATGGAGGTGAATCAAAGTGAAAGTAGTTTCATTGGGAAGGTGAATCATATGCACCATTTTTATGGAGTCTAGACACTGAATCCTAAAGAACATATAGTCCTAGTCGATGGCATCCATGGGCTTTAGATGACATCTATGCACTTTGGAACTCTAGACATTGACCATGGGCTCTAGATGTTATTTAATAGGTCTTTATGCCATCCTTTAGGTATAGACATTGTCCACTAGGCTTGGACACCATCCACCAAGTCTATAAAACATCCACAAGGTGTAGATGCCATCCACTTGACCTGGATGGTGTCTACAGGGTTTGTATATTATCTCTGGCATCCATTAGGCTTAGATGATGTCCACTACATTTGGACAATATCTAGAGAGCATAGACAATGTCTAGATCCTGTAGACATTGTCTAGAGGGCATGGATGTTGTCTAGATCTAGTAGACACCATTCAAGCTAGGTGGATAGTGTCTAACCCTAGTGGACATCATTCAACCCTTATGGACACCCTCAAGTCCTAGTAGATGGTGTCTAGACCTGGTGGACATTGTCAAGCCCTGATGGATGCCATCGAGGCCCAATGCCTAGTGGATGATATCCAAACTTGGTGCATAATTTTAAGTCTTAGTGGACAATGTCCACACTTGGTGGATGATGTTCAAACCTAGTGGATGTTGCCTAAAACCTATAGATAGCATCTAGTGGTGGTGGATGACATGTAGATGACATATAGAGGATGAGGTGGCATCCAAACTCCATGGGGGGAGTGCTTGGGCCCTATATATATATATATATTGCCCCATTTATTTTTTTGATTTCTCTCATATTCCCAACCTCTTTCATCATTTATTCTAATTTTTCAATTCCAATGACTTCCAACCCCATATCCTCTGCACCTATTCAGAATTTTATCTACATAAATCTAATTTTCCAAAAAAATTAAGGTTTCTAGAAGATCAAAACACTTACAATGATTTGATTGACTGGTGTTGTCTAAGAGGCCTAATTTACATGCCCCATTATGAGATGGATAGTAATTTAATTAACATTTTTATGTCTAGTTACAAACCCTCTAATGGAGGGTTTTATATTAGTCTCATCTCTTAGACTGTTACTTTTGGCACTGCTCCTTTAGATATCGAGTGATTGTTAAGACTGCCACACTAAAACATGGAGCCTGTGACCACAAAATCTATATTATCTAATAAAGATAAAATATATCTAGAAAATAACTTGGCTATAGATACATCCACCTCGATAGGAAATCTTTATCTTGTTTTCATTAATTAATATTCAATGTTTTATGTATGAATTTTGAAATTAATTATCTCAATTACAGAGTGTAAATTTTTTATTTCTTCCATTACAGGCACCCATAATCATTCAAAAATGGGTCTTTTAATTTAAAATATAACAAACCCATATCTAGAAGCCCTCATTGAATTTTTCCAAGCAAGGATTATTTTACAAGGAAGATTTGTAGACATCTCCTTCTGGGTTGTAACATACATTTTATATTATCTTAGAGGACAAAAATTTAATTAGTGTAAATTAATTTCTAACAAGATAATAAATGACTTGAATTATGCCTTTCAAAGTGGTAGTTACAATTTTTTTTTCTAATTATATTTTAGGTCTATACTATGAGGTGTATCATCAACTGAGGGCAACAACTGCTCCCACAATATTCCATGAAAATATTAAATCTAATTCAGTGGCCCTTTCAGAGCTAGAGATAAGTTTTACCTTTAAGTGTACCTATAAGTCATTAAATTATTATGTTATTAGTTTTATTACAATTCTAATATAAAATTAACTATGTATATTTCCTTGCTGTAGAAAAGGGAATATGTGTCTCAATCTAGAAGAGAAGCTACATTGAAAAAATATCACCCCATCAAGGGCTCTAGGGATTCTCAATCTGATAGAGGTAATGATATATATTATGTTGTGATGACAACATTAACAAGGCATAATAAAATTTGGAGATCTATCTCACATACTATTGCATGTTGGTAAGGCCCCTTAGGCATATCCCTTGCCTTAAATATAGGTTTGAAAATTTTAAAAGTTTATTGAAATTTGATGTAACAACAAAAATATTAGATTTATTAATGTTTCATGTCATTTTTAGCAGTTTTTGACATTGATAATATTGACCATGAACCTGTGTAACATTTACCTCCCGTGAAAGGTATTTGACTTCATGTTTGCAATTATACTATTTTTACATTACTCAAAATTTAATATGTTAAATTAAATTGTTTATTATATGAGAATTTTAGTGCTTCACATAAATTTAAGGTTTGAATTTTTTTCCAACATGTCTACCACAACAAAACATATTGGCAATTTAGAGTATGGATCCTAAGTCCATTGTATATAACATTCAGGTTAACTTCAGTTTAATTTTGATGAAGGTTGTTTATTGATTAGTGATGGAATTTCATATTACAAGGAAATATTTTGTGAGAAGTAGTACACCACCTCCTCCCCCCCTCATATTCTACAAAAGAGGGGGAAGAATTTACCAATGCCAACAAGTAGCAGGGGAATGGATTTACATATAAAAACCTTGAAGTTCCCCAAATTTTATGTGGGTGGAGTGTGTGGTGTCACCATGAAAATTTTGAAGAACATTTAACTTGAAGATGCATTCCTTGAGGGTATCCATTCCATGCCTATAGATAAGTTTGTTTCACACAATATTATTCAAGTATCTCAAATCTAGGCTCTAGAAAAAAATAGTTCGATGTGGTTCTTCTAGTTCACCACCTGAACCAAACAATGATGAGGAGCAATCTATTGACAAATTGACATCCTTTCCATTAAATAATCTTATTATAGATAATGCTTTTGTTTTCTTAGATGACATTGTAAAGACTATTTTTAAATTTTTGAAACAATGGGAGATTTGGGGAAAGGATTTGGTAAAATAAATTAATGAGAGTCATCATAACCATTACCAAAGATATTATTTATATTATTTGGTTTAAAATTATCATTAAAAAATTTATGTGTTATTGAATCAAGCTGAATCAGGATCCATTTCTATAGAAAATCCATACAAATATAATATTTTATATATTATGATTAATAGATTGGAAAATTGAATGTAGAGGCAAAATCGTATTACAACAAATGGCAAAAAGACCAAAACCTTTTCCACCTTAAAAATTTAGAGAGGGATAATGCTCTGGTAAGTAACTACTTATTTATCCATTTTTATTATAATTTTATAATTTTTATTTGACCAAAATCATAGTCAAAATATGATAACCTCAAGAATGAAGCACAAGTACTGAATATTCATCTAGAAAAGGTACAAAAAAACTTAAATACAATAATTATATTTAAATAAAAACTTGTGATAGTCAAAAAATAGAATAACATACTAAAGAGAATATTCAAAGGCCCTGGAATAGATCCAAATATTCTTCTCAAGGAGAAAATAGATACGAATCCCTCTATCCTATCGATAGGAGATGTAGTGGACTGAAAAAGATCAAAAGTTACAAATATTAATGTTATAGTCAAGGATCTTGTTAGAGAAGGTAATATATATTTGGATTCAATGAAGGTGGAAGCCGAGGCAATAAGACCCACATCTAAACAACAAACTAGAACTCATGTGGAATGATATTTATTCATTTCATCTATCTCCATTTATTGAAAATGGGTCAATACAGTTGTAATTGATGTTTTTATATATGTTATGTTGAAATTGAAAATTTGAAAGTTAATATTGTAAATTTAAATTTGAAAATTTAAATATAAGTCTCTATTTCTATTTATGCTGGTCATTTTATCCATGACAATTTGATTTTGTGCATATTTATATATGTTATGTTGAAAATAGAAGTTTATATTATAAATTAAAGTTTGAAAGATTAAATTTAAGTCTATGTTTCTATTTTATTATGGGAATTTCAACCATGTAAAATTAATTTTGTGCATGTTAATATATGTTATGTTGAAACTAGAAATTTTATATTGTAAATTAAAGTTTGCAAGATTACATTTAAGTCTCTATTTCTATTTTATTACGTGCATTTTATCCATTAAAAGTTTATTTTGTATATTTTTATATATGCGATATTTAAATTCAAAACTTTATATTACAAATTAAATTTTAAATATAATTCTACTTCTTTTTTATTTTGTGCATATTTATATATGTTATGTTGAAACTGGAAAGTTTATATTGTAAATTAAAGTTTGAAAGATTAAATTTAACTATATGTTTCTATTTTGTTTCATGAATTTTATATGTTATGAGTTTATTCAGTGTATATTTATATATGTTATGTTGAAACTGGAAAGTCTATATTGTAAATTAAAGTTTGAAAGATTAAAGTTAAGTCTTTATTTCTATTTTATTCAGTGCATTTTATCCGTTATGAGTTTATTCTGTGCATATTTATATATGTTATGTTGAAAATAGAAAGTTTATATTGTAAATTAAAGTTTGAAAGATTAAACTTAAGTCTCTATTTCTATTTTATTCCGTTACGAATTTATTCTATGCATTTTTATATATTTTATATTGAAACTAGAAAGTTTATATTATAAATTAAAGTTTGAATGTTTAAATATGCTTTTGTTCTATTAATTTTATATATCTACTAGTTAATATGTATAGTGATAATATCATAATTCATTGATGTATAATATTGATAACCACATGAAATTATGAAACAAAAAATTCATGTTTAACAAAGTTTGAATTTTAAACAATTGAAATATAACACAACTATTTTAAAATAATGCAATATCATAATTTCTTAATTATTGAAATTTAAATTTATAGAAAATTTTAAGTGATTTAATATATAAATAATAATGTAAAAATAAATTATAGAATTAAAATTTGAAGGTTACATACTAATATTCAGGTAATTGAAACAATTCTTGAGTAGCACTTCATAATTGTCTTTTGTATGTACTGTATCTGATGTAAATAGAGTTATAATATTTGAATTAGTTATGTCATTTAATGTATTGCCAACTCCTCTTATTTAACTAATAAAATTACAAATTTGAAGTTCTTTATCATAAGGGAATGCATCTATTGGATAACGCAAAACATACAATCTCAAACATGTGTCTAGATTTATATCCAATTTGCTATGAATTTTTGATTTAATAAAATATAATGCACTAAAGACTCTTTCATCTTTTAAAGAGCCCAAAATCATTCTTTCGCAGAGTTCATACAATAAAAAATATTCACTTATATATTCCTACAGGATGGTATTGGGATACATTTTTTTTTCAAAGTCTTATAATAGTACCACTTTCAGTTAGTTCCTTTAGACACTTGTATTTATGAATCATTATGAATCTAAAATGGGTAGACTATGTTGTCAAGAAATATTTTTGGAAAATACATAGAATTTCAACTCCATTTATATCTATAGACCTCAAAAACTATTTAATAAGAGTTCCCATGTATCTAAGAAATAAATTACTTATTTTTTCTTTACCATCCTCAGTTCTTCAAAATATGGGATTCACCATTGCTATGGCTTCAAGCAACTCATCCTTTGAAACCATTCTCCAATTTTCATAAGCAAGCTATCCTTTATCTTTCTCAATTTTATTCATATTTACATTATCACATTTTCATAAAGAATATGTGTTACAAGTACTTCTTCAATTTTTGAACCTATACAGTCAACTTGTTTTTAGAATGTGTGTAGTGGTATTTCCTTTACATTCATGAAGGTTCAAAGATGATGATGAATAATGAATTTAAAATAGGATTTTGGATCCTGAATAGCTATTAAAGTTTGAAAACTAGAAAAAATAGGAAGCTTAAAACTATTTTGGCCTGAATACAAGACATATAGAAATTGACAAACCCATTTTCTCAAATGTATGAAGTCTATAATATATATTTATCTCTCTTGAGCATGTTTCATCAAAAAATTTATTTCATTAAAAATTTGGAGAATAACACATATTGTCAAAATAATTTCAAAATTTATTAAATTGTATAACAGATCTTTTACTTGGTCAACTTCCATTAGGTATTTAAACATGAAACCTACCAGTGATGGATATTCTTTGAAAATTCTGCATGCAGGATCATACATGGAAATCCGTCTTTTATGATTATATTTTATAATATTTTTACCATTGAAAATACCAATTGAAAATTTATAAAAATCTAAAAACTTTTTAGGATTGTTGGACATATAAAGATGTAAAACATGGATAAGTTCCTCCACTTTTGCAACATTATCAAACGTACTTATGATTTTTTATGCAAGATTCATTATGTGGGTCATGCAATAAATTGAAATCATATATGGGCCAATTATTGTCTATATTCAAACACACAAACCATTTTTATTTCATTGTATCACTATTGTACCATCAACTCCAACACATACTAGTTTTGTAGTTATACCATAATCATCCATCCCAACAAGATCTTTCAAATTAGAAATAACTATCTTGAAAAGGTTTTCTACATTACAATTTTCAACCATTTTATGTATAACTAATAGATGACGCGTCCTTAAATTATTCTCAAAAGTGTAAACATAGATACAAATCTATATTATGTTTTCAACTGTTGTGACCTCATCAATAGACATTGATATAAAACTTGCATTTTTAACTTCTTATTTCAAATCTTCCTTCTCAATCATCACAAGACATTTTTCCATGTCCAAAGCACTTCCATATGATCATTGTGATTGTGGAATGTTATGAAATGCATTATGTTTAAACATAGTTTTATATCTACAAAATTAGATATAGGTCTGCTTTTTTTGAGAATATTATAGATCATTGAGAACTATATATTTTTTACATGGTAATTCGACTGAATAAGTTTTCCTATTTAAGCTGTAATTGTTCCTCTTTTCTGAACAAGATGTCGTATATGTTTCTAATTTTTTTCATAGTTTGCCCATATCTGATATGCATGCATTTATTTGCATATTTTCATCTATGAGTCTTTTAAAATTTTCCATAATTTTCAACAGACACATAAACTTTGCCATAATGTTTATCGATTGTGCTAAGCTTAAGTTACATTTTTTGTTTCTTTCCTAATTTCCAAGAATATATTGTGCATTTACATCTAGTTTGGGTATTGAATCTATTTTATGGATCTATTGGTTCAATCAAAGGAAATTTTGGTTCCAAGTCAAAATTAAAATATCTTCCAATTGTCCATCTACTTCTCTTTTTCCATAGATTTTTGAGTACTTTGATCTACTGTATTGATCTCATCATCTAGAATGTCCTCAAGTCTTCTCTTCATTAGTATAAATTAGGTATTTTTATTTTCTATGGATGTTTTTTTATATTTATAAGTTTATTCTAATTTTTATATCATATCAATTATTTTGTTAGTCACCATAGCCATGCCATATTCAGGTATGTCTTCAAGTGGTGATACATCATCATCAATAATATCTTGAAATGGGGAAGTAATGTTGTGATTAAATATTTCATTTAAGAAACCACACTCAACGGAAGGATCTACATGTATAAATATTTTTCTATCATCCTCCAAATGTTTAATAATAATTATTACAAATAAATAAATAAATTTGATAAATCATTTAGTACCCCTAATTTACATGGGTGCAGGTTAACTTTGCTTGGGTATTCTTAATAGCTGACCAAAATAAGATAATATGCTCTTTACCATTGATAATTCATCTGATTTATTACCTTTATAACCAGACAAACTTATAGACTTATTTTTGCTACACAAGTTATTGATTGCCACTTTGACACTATGTAGGTAGTTATTGTGGTTTATGTTTGGAATGGACAATTTTTTTTCTATACAAGTTATTGTTTTCCACTTTGAAACTATGTCTATAAGTAATTATGGTCTTTTCACAACACTTGTAGATACTAACCAGTCCCTATGGATGTCATCCATTCTTTCTGCTTAATGTAAAAATCCTATGAATGACATCCAAAGCTTATGGATACCACTAGTCTGTCATGTCATCTTCTAGATATGGTTGATGATTTTTAAGCCTTGCAGATGTTGTTTAGGCTATCTAGTCATTATCTATAGGCTGTGTATGGCATCTAGAACTTGTGGATGCCTTATACATGGTGTGGTCATTATCTATCCTTAGTGGATGGCATCTAGATCCTATGAATGTCAGTCATATGGTATAGTCACCATCTAACAACCATATGTAGTGTCTAAACCCTGTGGACACTATCTAGGTAGCCTTTTTACCATATAAACTCTTTAAACAACATTTGTATGTTATGGATGATGTGCGGGCAGCTTAGCCATTATCTTGACTATGTGGATGACATCTAAACACTATGGATATTATTTAGGTTGTTTGGATGCTATTAACATTTTGTAGATGGTGTCTATCCTCTATGGACACCATCCAAGTTTTGTTGTCAATGTTCATGCCTATTGGATAGTGTCTAGGTCTTGCGGATATTGTCTAGTCTATTTAGGTGATATCTAGATGTTTTAGTCTATGTATAGGCCCTGTGAGCACCAACCAATGTTTTTGATGTTGTCTAGATCCTTTAGATGACACCCAAAACCTATAGACATATTTTGATTTTGTTCACTATATGTGTCCTATTGTTGTTTCCCTATGATTGAGTCCATGTAGTCTTTCAAAATTGGGTTGAATTTATGATCTCGATTATCTATGAAATATATTAGATTAAAATATGTCATATCTAGTGTATAATAGATGTTAGAAAAATATTGCAAAATGTAATTCTATAACATTACAATTTATAGTCAACATTATGGAAGTAGTTTTCAATGGTAGGTGAGCCAACCTCTAAATTATGTATACAACCTAAATTTTGAGTGACCCAATGCTCTTTCTAGGTCCAAAAAATTAATAAAATCAATATTTCAAAAAATCAAATATTTATGAATTAACAAAGATTTTAAACTAAAAAAAACCTAACCTACATAGAAAATTACCCTGGGGATTTTTAAAGGCAATTTTATTTATATATTCATAATGCACTTCCACTTGAATATCTACAGAGAAACCATCAAGCATGAACATTATCTCAAGCTAAGTAACTTCTTGTAAGACCTGATCCATGATGGGAAATGGGTAGTTGTCTTTGAGTGATTAAAATTTTGAAAATTGATCCCTAAATGGGTGGATATTCCACTTTAAGTTTCACTAGCATAGACAATTTCAAGACAAAGTGCTTATCTCAAGTTATATGCCATAAAAAGAACACCCAAAATGTTATTTTAAAGATATATTCCAACTCTTATGAGTGCCATTTATAACATAAAAAATAATATGTAACCTTTCACATGATACGTCCATTACATATACAAATGTGAAGTATTTAGCGTTTATTAAAAAAATTAATCTCTCTTAAATGTGTATAGTATTAGCCTAGTTGCAAAGAATGTAAACATGCAAGTAAATGAAACAAACACACCATCAACAAAGAGAAAATCAATGTGAGAAAACTCTAACAAGAGTGAATCCATGCTTCATCATCTTCACTATGTTCTATAGTCTACAATATTTCTTCTTTTTTGGGATTACATGGAAGACCAACTTCATTTCTCCCATACTTGTAATGATCTCGTCAATGTTTGGTGGAAGAATTGCATCTTAAATAAGAAAATACTACTGAACTCAACTATATTATTTTTTTATTATTCACCCTATTACATATATCTAAGAAAAAATGAGGAAAAAAACACTCTCAAAATAAAAAATAATCAATGTTAATCAAACTTTCATACATATCACTACAATTGTTAATGTTTTATAATTTGTTTTGATCTTTTATGATTTGTACTACCTTGGAAAGACCTATATGTGTATTCACTCAACCTTTAAACCCACCAAGAATCTTAACTAAACCACAAAAGAGAATGATAAAATTTTCCAACCGTTCAAATTTTCATGACACCATACTATTATAACTAGCTCCCAAGTGCTGCAGTTGGCCCTAGAGTATAACTTTTACAAACTCTACTAAATTCTAAAGGCCATAACATTTCCATATGAACTCAAAATAACATAGAAATTTTTTTAATTGAATAATTTTTCAAGAGTAACTAAAATATTTACTCAAAATATACTTTTTATGTCAATCATGTGTTATTGTATTCCATACAATATAAACTATCTATTTTCAAAAACTTAACATGTTCTAAATTACTCATGTTTAATAGTCTTACTAAATGAGTTGAATGATATACATGATCAATTTTTTGATCACAAACCCAAAATTTTAAGGATTTTTCTCTTCAAAAAATAAAAAAAATTAATATTAGTATTTACCTCTTATCTTCCCAAGTGAGATACCAATATTATCATTCTCTTGGATGATACATTATTCAAGTTCCAATCTAATAATCTCTTGGACAATACCTTGTTCTGGTTATTATATGTTTAATTATTGAATAATACCTTATTCAATTATAATTTGATCCACTCTATATTTTTAAGGCTTTCATTAACATAATTTTATAAATTCAAGTGGTAAGGGAAATCCTTACCCCATGTCTACAAATGTTCTTTGGATTTGATTGAAAATTATATTGTCAACCCAGTTTTCCATTTTGATTTTTTCACTTATGATATATAACTCATCTAAAAAAACATCTTTGGCCCACTCATATTTTCTAATAGAAGGAATAATATGCATTGAAATGTAAAATTACCTTCTTTGTTCTACATGAAATGCTCAAAGAAACACCAGGTTTCCAATAAAAATAAGGCATATCCAATTTTAAAAACATTATTTCTTAAGATTCATGGTGTTACCTTTCGATTATTTATTAATTAAATTAAAAACAAACCTTTTTTTGATGAGGAGACTATGATCCAATCCATGTTGAACATGACTTTCTCTGCACTTTTTATATCTCTTTTAACCTTTATTTTGGAAGAGTTATTTTTCTAAGCTAAATGATCAACCTCTATTAATTATTATGTTCACCATTTCATGTCCCTTGTATGGCTAGTCCATCAAAGACTTTGGGTAAATACCATCACATTGTATAACCCACAACATCTTGCATCAATAACAATAGTGAAAATTGAACCAACCTTACTGATAATGAATCAAGATAATCTATCCAATAGTACTTACTATCACAATATAAAATGAAAAAATACAATACAATTATATAAATGTGTCAACAAATCTTTTATGCAAAAAATAATACCCTAATCTAATACCAATATGATCCATAAATTATGTGGATATTCCACTCATGTTTTATTATCTTGAACCCTTTAAAGGCAAGGTGTTTCTCTCAAGCTCAATGCTCTATAAAAACATACAAAATTCTATTTTAAGATGTATTTTAGTTTTAATGACTAGCATCTGCAACATACAAAATAATATGTAACCTTTCACATGAAATCTCCACATGCTACATTCATTGCATATACCAAGGTGAATTTTTTAACCTTTATGAACAAATCCTGATCTCTCTTAAATTGTTTTTGTATTAGCCTAGTTGTAATTAATGAAAACATGTAAGTAAAGGAAAAAAACATATTAAAAAAAAAGATAACACAATACATACCTTGGATAAACTCAAAGTGAGAAAACTTCACCAATAATGAATCCATGCTTTCTCATCTCCACTGTGTTTTACTTATTACAAGTTTTTTTTTGTCTTCTTTGGATTACAAGGAAAACCAACCTCATTTATCCCATACTCATAATGATATTTACAATTTTTGGCGGAAGATTTGCCTCCTAATCAATAAAAACTATCTAATTCAGCTATCAAAGCTATTTAGTCTTCATCCTATTACCTAAAACTAAGAAAAAATAACAAATAAAAAAAAAGAATCAAAATCACAAACAAGAAACATGAATCCAAATTACATACATTAAACTATGATTTTTGATGTTTTATGATCTTTTATGGTGAGTATTTTCTTTCCAATACCTATATTTATAGTCACTTAGCCTCGAAGCCAACCAAGAAGTTTAACTTAACTACTAAATATAAGGATAAATGTTTGAAATTATTCAACTTCACATGGAACTAGAGTTCTACAACTAAATCTTAAGTGCAAAAATTAGTACAAAATTCCTACAGTAGTGTTGGACTATGAAATTAAAAAAATCCACTAAATTTTGAAGGCTATCAATTTTTCATACAAAATTGAAATCATAGGTATTTATTTTTTAATTTCATAAATTTTTGAGATAAACTAAAATATGTATTTATATTTTAATTTTTATGCCATCCATATTATTTTTAATTTTATAAAATTTAAACTATTACTTTTCCAAGACTTGGCATGTTACAAGTTACTCATGTTTGATAGTTGAATATGTTATTGGCTGTGTTGGATGACACACATGATGAATATTATGATAAAAATTTGAAATGTGTTATGATATCAATTCTCTTGTTCCTCAGTAGCACACTATTTGCTATCCAGATCAAGTGATGAATAGGAAATATTATTCTAGAATCTAACATCTTCTTCATTTCTCCATATATAATTAAAATAACCTTAGGGTTACAATGCCTCAATTTTTTTATATATGAGTTGAAACCAAGTTTTAATGGACTTTTATGCCTCGGCCATTTTTGCATAAAATACTTTATATCATCACAAGACTAGGAAATAAAATCTTTGTATAGTTCAAAAAGGTTTATTAAAGTTCATATTTATTCATTTAAACAACATATATTGATGTTTACATACATGGTTTCTTCCATAGTACTAATTTTTATACATTAAAACTCTAGAGATCATGATGGTTCTTCTTGAATGTCTTCTCGATAAACTTGTTGTGCTTGTAAAACAAATCTTTGAAATAGATTAATTCTTTCAGAATCTCCTCCCCCCTTAGTTTGGATGGCTAAATTATCTTATTTTTTCTCTGTAAGTATTATTTTTTATTTGGCAACACTTTAAACATTTATTTTATTGAATTGGTATTTAGATTATCTATATGTGTAGGATAACCCTTTGAAGTACATATTTATGAAGTTATCAACCTTTTTAAGGAAGACTATGATCAGTTCAATTTTACTTAATACTTACTAGTGTTTATAGTTATCAAACACACTTATTTTATAGACCAACTCTAAAATATATTTATCTATGAGTGAGGAATTAGTAGAGAGGTAATCACAACTAAAGAATCAACTCTTATGTTTTCTTCTCTAAGGATGACAACAATATATAAGGATTCAAAATTTTTAATGTAGTCACGCATATTGTTCCATCAATGTTTCAGATGATCATCCTTCACATGGTATTGGCCTTATATTTTCTTGAAAATTGATAAAAAATCTTCCCAAAAATTTATGTTTTTTATATCCATCCTCTCTATAACTTTTAAACATAGAAAAAAATATTTATATTATGTAGTCTAGTTTGTGCAGTAAAACTTGGACTTATAGGAGAAAGAAAATAAATCTATCACCTAAACCATACTAAAGTCAACTTCAATCCAATTTAAGAGTCCATATTCCATTAGTATCATTTTTGATGACCTCTCATATGTCTAAATCATTTTAGGACATGATCATGTAGCTCCCCATGCATTTATCCCCATATAGAATATCAATGTGAGGATCATCTGATTTATTTACAATAAATATATTTTTGAGCTTAGGTTCTAGCCTCATTTCACTAATTTCATTGGGATCATGGCATGAGAAAATTCATTTGTATTTGTTCCTTTGATCTTTTAATAAACTTGTACCCATTAACATTCCATTAGTTTTAGGAATTTTTGAAACTAAGATGATCAGTTTGACTCTCTTTTGTGGTAAAATAGCTAAGTCTACTTTAGAATCTTTGATCTGTTTAACCAAAAAGTACTTGTTTATTATCTATAAGTACTAATAACCAAAATTTTGGGTGCATATATGGCCTAGTGTATAAGATAATTATGTGGGCATTACATTGTTATAGGCTCCAACATTTATGATGAAATTACTATGTTTACAACCTTTAACAAAAAGAGAGATGTAGAAAGGTTTTAAATTTTAAGATCTTGAGGTATAGGCAACCATAAAATTTTGAGGATTTGAATTTTTAGGTGTTGTAAGGATACCATTAAATGTGAATTCATAGATGGCTATCTAATCTAATAGATCTTACTAGATTATTAATTTAACCCATATTACAATTTAAATATTTAGTGTGAAACATTTAGATTTTATCTTTGTTTACATAATATATTATATCAAAAATAGGTATATTAATAGAAGTTGAAGATTTAGGATTCACACTAGATCGAGATATATTTATATAATTTTTGATAAGGAACTAGATATAAGATTATTGATAGTAAGAGATGGATATGGGGGCATACTTTTACCCATGCATATTTTTAATTAGGTTGACTAGGAAAAGGAGAATCTTTGGGAAGAATGGATTTTTTGGAAGGTATTTTTGGTACTTTTATACACTTATTATTAGTTTTCTCAGAGTCTTCCCATTTATTTACTTCACCATTTTTTACTCTATGACCCTATAATAATAGTGAAGGAATAGATATTTAGCTCTTTGACTACATCATAATTATCATTTTCATATTGAATCATACATTAGATACCCAATATAAGAGTCAACATAAAGTTATTTAAATTTCAAAAAATACTGAGTATTTTACTTTAGTCATAAATTCATCATATTCCTACACCTCTTCCAATTCAAGTATTGCATCAGAAAGAATTGTTACATCTAGATGAGTTTCAATTTATTATTTTTGTTGTGGTGTTGGGAGGTGAGGATGGCCACCATTATATGGTACATAATTTATTATTTAAAACATTCACATATATAGAGTTAGTTTTTTTTGTGGTATTTGTTTCTTTAGAGACAAAATGTCATTATCCATTTGTTGGATTAGTAGGTAACTCAAATTATGGTTTAAACTTTAGTCCTTGGTTCATGTAAGATATTTCTTCAACTTTCCTACCATGATGAAATTGTATTGAAATTTAAATAGCTAATGCTTCAACATAATTGTTATCTACCAATTTATCCTCCTTAATATAATTCATATATCAGGGAGATATGCATTGATGAAAAAACATCTTCAATTATCTATGGATTTAATAGTGGCAATAATTTTTTTAAGAATTTTGTTAAACCTGGTGACAAAATCTATCATGGGATTATGAGTTTATTTAATTAGTTGATAAAGAAGGATGTGATCATATTAAATTAGTTTAAATTAGATTCAAAATTTGACTTAATTGTTTCCCAATTGTCAATAGACCCTGGAGTGAGATGATAGTACCATTATGTTTCCCCTTCATGTAGAACTCCAATGAATAATATCTCTGCCACATGTTCATGTTGAGCACCAATAATACTACATGAAATAATAAATACAAATGTTTTTTTGTAGAGATGTTTTCCATCTGCAATAAACTTGGCAAATTTATTTTTGTAGCTTTTAAAAATTCATGCAACTTTTTGTTAAGAGCAAGTGGCCCTATAGCTAGAAACCAATGTAATTTAGACATGATTATGAAGTATATAGTTTGAGTGAATATATGACGTAAGATAATTTTTTTTTTCATTGTTACTATTACACCTTATTGTTTTAATTTATTTGGGTGAGAAGGTGTCATATGGGTTTCTTATTTTCTCTTTCCTTTTTCTGTACTATACCTTAAAATAAATTTCTATTGTAGGTTGAATAATGGGTCTGATTTATCATTTTTTTGGTTCTCTATAGTAAATTAATTTTTAAAAAGGATAAATAGACTATTTTTTTTGAATAATGTGGAGGTCAAAGTGATCTTTGAACAAATTTTAATATAATATGTTTGGTTTGTCTTTTAAAAATAAGGGTTGAACATTTCTCATGCAAGGTCTACTTTATCTTATTTCACATATAAGAATAATAAAAATATATGGTATTAAAATACATATAATATAATTGTTGAGGAAAAATCTTAGAAATTAAAGTAAACTTAATATTGGGTACATTGACCAAGTTAATATTTTGTTGATAAACTAGTTCTTGATTTTAAAAAAAGGTCATATGGATTCAATGTGACTTTTATGTGTAGAAAGAAAAAGACACAAACATTTGACATTGTGGGCACCAATAAATATTATAAAAAAATTTTACACAAAGGTAAAATAGGGAATATTTTCAATAGTGAATACGAAAAAAAGTGCCTCTGCTATTTTATATGGAGTTTCACTTATTGAAAACAAAAAATATCATGGAAAAACAATATGTATTATATACACAAGTAAATAATTATTTTGGAGATGCTTGGACTCATAAATTATAAATAATTGAGAGAGTGATAAGAATATAAATAAAATAAATAAATTGATACCTTCAAAATTAATCAAACTAAAATCTTACTTTACATGTAAGAAAGGAATTAAAAAATGGGCTGACAATTCAATAGTGCATTTCCGAGTATTAACAAAGACAAGAAAATACATATATTAAATAAATAAATAACACATGTTTTACACAAAATTTTTATGAGACATAAGGTTCCATAAAAATATCTTTGTGTTTTCTTGAAAAAAACAACAAAGTTTTCCTTCATCTTTCTTTCTAATTTTTTTTTTATTAAGATAGAAAAAACCTTGTTACAATGAATTGCAATAATATCTATAATAGATGAATGTATGTAAGCATATTATAAATACCCATTAAATATTATTATTATTTTTATACATTTTCATTTCTCACCTTTTTCACATTTTAAATTGAAAATAACATATTTTATAGAAAAAAAACATTAAAAAAATGGTAATGAAGAAATAGAAGTGGAGAGACAAAATAAGGAGGTTTCCCTAGAGAGATGTAACTTGAATGACTAGATATCCTTTTGGGTTTTTTGTGTAGGCATTCCCTAATCTCATATATATGATTTCTTCAACCTAAAGGTCCTAAAATTATTCATAATCATGACTATTCCTTATTGATCTATGATGATGGTGTTAGACAATTATACTAGCCATGTATTCATGATTTTATTTATCTCGTCAATTTCAAGGAAGATTTTATGGATAATTTTATTGAATTCAAAAGGGAATAATGAATTAAACTCATTATATTCATTGTTCCATGTTGAAATTACTTGATCTGAACTACTCTTCTTTTGCCAATTTTTGTGGCTATGTGTGGTTCAAAATATTCTTCTTTGAGTAGTCACAATTAATGTCCAAAATGACTATATGGATTTCAAACTTCATATCATCATATATTTTTTTACTAAACATCCATATATTTAAGGGAATATTCTAAGTAGCTTTTCTTTGAATAAATGCTTTAATACCATATGCATGAGGTGTTGTCTTCAACTTGACTATAGAAAGTTTAATAAATGAACACTTTTTATTATAAATGCCATATCTTTAAGATATTTGGTCAATCCATTTCATAATATCAGCTCATTTCTAATTATTTTTATTTCTCCAACTAATTTAACGTATTCAAATATCAAGACTCCATAAGCCTTTCCAATTTCATCAATGAATTTCAACCCATTTATGATAAATTATTCAACCCTAGTTTCCATTACCTTCCCATGACTATTATATATATATATATATATATATATATATATATATATATATATATATATATATATATATATATATATATATATATATATATATATTTACAATGTTTCTTTATCAATTTATTCTATGGGAGAAAAGTCTAGACAGCATGCTAGATAAGTGTTATTTAGATTCATTTTATTTCAAGTATGTATAAAGCATATGCATATGTTATTTGATCTATTTTTTCATTAATTTTAATTTTTTTGTTATCTTTATTTTTATATCTATGTAATTTTGTAAATTATACTTGTGTGACTCAACTCCCTAACATATTTTTTATTCAAATTGTATTATGCCAGAGTAATATTCTATACATTATAATTAGAAAAGGTTTGTGCACTCTCCATAAACTGTGCCCCAAATATTTTGATACTACCCTAAAAGTAACCTTGGATTTTTTTCTTGGAAAACTATATAAGTGGTTTTCCATAACATTGAAATCAGGGGAAGAAAATTTGACAATAGTATTATTTTTACATAAAAGTAGATGGACTGAGGTGAATGATGTCTTGTTTGAATATTTGGCCATTTGGGTATTAGAAATAAAATGAGAATACACTAGAGGAGTAGTTTTCGTAGGAGATAGAAGATACAAGTGTGGTGGAGATAGAATGTGAGGAGGTATAAATGGAAGAGTTATGACTAAAAAATTATAAATGGGAGGTAATTGAGGCAAGATATGATCTAATTATGAAAACCAAGGAGTTGTGTTTTTAATTAACATATAATAATAATGTTATTATAATGAATTAACTTCATTTGTATGATTTAAATAGGTAAGATATGTTTTGTTAGGTTCTTTTAGTCTCACTAATGAGTCTCTACAACAATTTTTATAAAGCAACTTAAATTTTTAGCATCTTTTTCATCACCTTCAGTAATTGTTATTTTACTTAAATGTGGATGTTGGAAACACACAATCAATATAGGTGGGTTCATATATGATGCAAATGTTTTATGTTAGACCTTGGAAGACCTTGCACTATTGGATCTTCTTTTCAAGACCAATTTGATTCAAGAAAAATCACACATTATAATTAATTTATGTACATGGGGTCTTCCATATTATTTCCATTATCAATTGTCCACTTTATAACCATTCCAATTTTAATTATCTCAATTTCTATGAACTCATCCTTTGGTGATCTATCTTTCAAACTTCAAAATCATCTTTTCAATTTTCCTAGTAATCTTTAATTGTTATAGTGTGATGATTATTGAGACTAATATTGAGATGATTATTCAAAAAAAAATTACTATCAAAGGTGATTATCCTGGCATGAAACTACATAGGGAAATGAACCATTTTATTTTCAATATTTTTTGCATCAAGTGCAATTTTATAGGTGATAACTCAATTCATTTCTGAAATTAATCCAACTTTTATGATTTTCTTTGCACTTTTTGTGAATCTCCCATAACTAACTATAAATTTGAATGAGAATCATTTTTTCATTAGCATGCTTGGTTAGATGATATGGGCTCCCATCAAATCCACCTACTATGAGTTAAGTGAACATAGGGAATTGTATGAAGTAACTCCCATATTATTTAAACAAACTAGTAATGTCACATGATAATTACACTATTGTGTTTCCATCTAGAGTTCTTAACACAAACATAAAAAATGTCATTAAATTTTTAAATGTGTTTCTTATCCTTATCACGATTGATATGGTGGCATAATTCACATAAAATTATTTTAGGAGTGAATTGTCTATCAATAATGATAGTAGTAGACTCCCTCAAGATTGTAATTGAGGACACCAAATAGGAAGTCATATATAAAAATTTGTGGTCTCTATATTTTTTAATTGTTCATGCAAATTATCATTGATGATGTGACCCCAATTAAAATTTGATTTTCATCTATATCATGTTCATGATAATACACATTCATTCATGTAACTTACCTTAAGAATTTATGTTCCTAATCACTCTATTAAGAAGTGTTATCATATCTTACAACTCTTCATGAAAATTTGATATGAATAGAAACTTGTAAACTTAGAGTGACCTTTATTATTATTATTATTTAACCATATTTTATTGATCATTCTCCTGCACATATTTGTATTTTTATATAAAAACTAGTGTGATTTATTTTCTCATAACCATTTATTCATCTTACAGTGCAACTCCAAAAGTTATGTTTATTAAAGAACTATCTAGCTTATCCATAACTACATCATATATTTTTTTTATCTCCCTAATCTCTTGATTGTAGTATTTTTTTAAAAAATGACCATTGGGTCTTTACATTGGACTAAATTTGGGCACACAATGGCTTGTAGGAGACCATTTTCAAAGATGTATTTCCAAATGGTAGAATGATCACCATCTTATATCCTTTCCCAAAATTAGTTGAGATAAATGTATGTAATATTTGAGTCTCTAATATATGTAATATGTGTCTCCAATGTATAAATTGAATCGTATACTATATATCTAAACTTAATTATAGGAGGCTTTGTTAGGTGAAAGGTAGCTTTAGTGAAAAAAATTAATTTTTTGTTTGTGTATTTCAAAGGTAGAAATTTTTTATGTGGATGTAAATAAGGAGAATTAATGGTCATAAAACTATTTAAAATCCCATTTGAAACTCTTATTATGAACTATATGACTGGAATAAAACTTTGGGGTGCACTCAATATCTCCCATTCATGATATTTTATATATCAATGAAAAATTTTAAAAATTTTATACGGAATGAAAATAAATGGTCATGAGATCTAAGGGCTCAGATTGACATGTAAACAAGCATGAAAATGATGAAAAATTTAAGAATAATGAAACATGGATACCATAGTAATAATAGTGGGATGAAATCAAGTATGGAAATGAAGTAAAATGATAAATTAGGAGTCTTAAAGGAAAAAATGACAAGAAAAATAAAATACGAACTTGAGAATGAACATGGAGATAGAATGCACAAATAAATGTGGGTAAGATCATGTCAAAATAAACAAGCATTATAGGAGAACTATTTAGATTTTTAGATGTTAATGATAACTTTGATATAGACTTATACATAATTTAATAATAAATTAAGGCATTTATTTCCCTTAAAAAA